>CABHPQ010158863.1:0-15004 GCA_902168405.1 Peromyscus aztecus
GACCCCAAGTATCTTCATTTTGAGAATAATTACATAATTTTAAATTAAGAAGATATGTATTTATTTTGAGAATAATTTGGTAATATTAAATTAAGAATATTTTGCTTGAAAAAAAGTTGTTTGCAGGATTGGAGAGATAGCCCAGTGGGTAAAAGCACTGGATACTCTTCCACAGGACCTGGAATCAATTCCCAGCACCACATGGCAGCTCACAACCACCTGTAATTCCAACTCCAGAGAATCAAGTGCTGTCTTCTGGAGTCTACAGGTACCAGATATCCCCACTGTACACAGACATACATTCAGGCAAAACACCCATATACAAAAAATAAAAATTTAAAATCTAAGTTGGTAAGCATCTAATAAAAGGAAATAACTCATTCCAACTATATCAAAAAGGACTTTATGCAAATTAGCTTTTATATGTTTATATTTATAAGGCACATGCATGTGTATATACAGGTAAATAGGAGGGAACAGAATGGTGTAGGTGGATGAGAGGTTAGTAGATAATTTCTTAGTTAGGGTTTCTATTGTTGTAATGAAGCACCATGACCAAAGAACAAGTTTAGGAGGATAGGGCTTATTTGGCATATACTTCTATATTGATGTTCAACTTCAAAGGATGTCAGGACAGGGACTTAAACAGGGCAGGAACATGGAGGCAGGAGGTGATGCAGAGGCCATGAATGAGTGCTGCTTACTGGTTTGCTCCTCGTGGCTTGCTCAACCTGCTTTGTTATAGAGCCCATGACCACCAGCTCTGGAAGGGCATCATCCACCAAGGTTTGGGCCCATCACCATCAATGAGTAATTTAGAACAGGCCTTAAAGATGGATCTCATGGAGGCATTTTCTCGTTTAAGTTTTCCTACTTTCAGACAACTCTAGTTTGTGGTCATATTTTATTTGTGCTGAACTGTGGTGATATTTAATTAGTATGTTAATAAATAAAGTTTGCCTGGGGATCAGAGGAAATAGAAAGCCATTAATACAAAAGTCAGGCAGCGGTAGCACACTACAGTGTGGTGAGTTTAGATTAGCTGGTGGCTCTCATTATTTCCCTGAACTCTAAGGCTTTCACCCCTACATTTGCCTCCATGTTTTTTATTTAATAAGACTGCTTTGAAATTTGGCTACACAAGTTTGTGTGTCAAGTTGACATAGACTAGACAGTACAAATGATGGTATTGGATGGATATTAGGTAGATAGGTAATAGATAAATAGATAGATGATAGATAGATAGATACATACATACATACATAGATACATACATTCATACATACATACAAATAGATAGTTTATAGATAGAGAAAGATGTAGAGATGGATAATAGAATAATAGAGAAATCAAATAGCCAAATAGAACATTATGCCTCACATTGTGAGTTCTATACTTACTTTTTTATCACACTTACCTGATGGCCTTGGAAGATACAGTGTCATACATAAGGGGAGATTAAGAAGGCTTAAGTTCTAGTTCAACATCTCTTTCAGTTTGGAAAAGTGCTGGGACAATGTCAAAGGTCCCATCCAGCTCTAAGATTATCTGGTGATTTTGCCTTGCTGCTGGAGATACAGCCATTATCAGAGGTGCCGCCATGCTCTGAAGGCCTTGGGAGTTTCTAGAAATTCAGACCCTCTTGATGCATTTGCCCATCTGAATGTAATAAGTTGATATTGAATTAATTTGGGAAGTCCATAATGTAGTTACATGATAATATGGGAAAATGGTACCAAAAAAACCCCACCTGTATATTGGTATTTCTTTGTTCCTATTTAATCTCTTTTCAGATACACCACATTTGCTCATTGCTCTTGATGGGTTGGCATTAAAAATATATTTAAGATACATGGACTATTTCCAGGCATTAAGCAATATACAACTTTGAATACACAGACCAGCCTTCACAACATAGAAGGTAATGTCTTCTAAAAAGTGCTGGGGATTTGGCTCATTTGTAGAGTGCTCAGATAACTTATAAAAGACCCAGAGTTGAATTTGCAGCTGTACAAAACATGCAGACTAAAAGTGATGGCTTCAAAAACTGCTGAGAATAGGGCTGGAAAGATGGCTCACCAGTTAAGAGTGCTTGTGCTGTGAAGAGGGCCTGAGTTCAGTTCTTCTCACTCATGTGTGCTGGATCACAACAACCTATAACTCCTGTTTCAGGGTATCTAACACACATGTGAGCATACAGACACACATGCACATGGATATAAATAAAATTAATATTTTAAATTTTTCCTAAAAGTATAAACATGATCTGAGGAGAAAAATGGCATAGAAAAGCTCAGGTGTAACTCCTGGGTGTATACTTGAAAAGATCCAAAATCAAAAGCCAGAAACACTTGCACACTCGGGTTTATTACTGCAGTGTTCACAGTAGCCAAGACAGGGAACTAGGACAGATACCTGTCAGCACATGATTGTGTTAAGAAATGCCGTTCATGCATCTCCAATGGATTTTTATGCTGCCATAATCCTTTATGCTATTTGCAGGAAAAAGTATAGCACTGGGGATCCTCAAGTTAAATGAAATAAGTTAGTACAGTAAATATAAATCTGACATTTTCTTTCAAAGGCATAATCATGATTTAAATATGAATGTGTGACATAAAATGTGTGTTTGCTCATGGTGAAATTAGACAGTTGTATTTCTATGTCTGTGGTATAAAATCAGGAGAACCCAGAAGATGTTTTAGAAATAGTCATCAGAAAACTGAGGTGCAAAAGAAAAGCTGATAAGATGTTAGAGGGAGGAGACAAGAACAAGGTACAGTGTGTACTATGAAAATATTATGAGCCTGTTATTTTGTACATGAAGAAAATACCTTAATTTCAAAAAAGAAAAATTCATATGTATAAAAATTACACAAGTCTCTGGGACTTAAATCCTGGGACACAACCAGTCTTAGGGAACCCCAACCCAAATCTGACCCAGTAGCTGGCCAGCAGGGATATCTCCTGCAGGCAAGCTTCTCCACCAAAACCACCCTTTGGACCCAGCAATCTACAAGACCCACACCATAAACCAATACTCATCGCGCTGCAACATCAGTGGCTTATGAGACACAGAATCTGCCAGCTCTTTTTGGACCAAGAGAGGTTTCTTGAGGTAAAGAATCTACCAGCTCTGACTGGAACAAGAACCCGGATAAGACTAAGAGCAACTCCATGAGCCACAGAATCAGCTAGCTTGATATGGACCAAGAGCAGCTCCCTGAGATACAGAATCTGCCAACTCCAATTAGAACAAGAGCTAAGAATGTACCCAGAGGGGTCTCTGGGACACAGACACAGCAAGCACAGATTGGACAAATAGCAGCTCACTCAGACAGGCACATCTTGCACCTATTGGAGGAAGAGAGGGGTAGACGTCAATGCAAAAATACATACAACAAAAAGAGCAATATGGCATCATCAGAACCTAGGCCTTCTACAACATCAAGAAACTAACATCACAATGTAGAAGAAGCAGAGAAAAGCAACCTTAAAAAGAACTTAATGAAGGTGCTAGAAGCTTTAAAGAAGAAATGAAAAATTCCCTTAAAGAAATTGAGAAAAAGACGAAAAAAATGGAAGACACCAATAATTCCCTTAAAGAAAGCCAAGAAAAAAACGAATAAGCAATTAAACATGTGAAGGAATCAGTTCAAGACCTGAAAAGTGAAATAGAAACAATGAACAAGACACAAACAGAGGGAATGCTAGAAAATGAAAATAGGAGCAAATAAACAGGAAACACAGATGCAAGCATAACCAAAATAATACAAGAGATGGAAGAGAAAATCTCTAGTGTAGATGACACAGTAGAGGAAAGAGAGTCATCAGTCAAAGAATATACCAAAGTCAAAAATAATCATAACACAAAATGTCCAGCAAATCTGGGACACCATGAAAAGGCCAAACCTAAGAATAATAGGGATAGGAGAAGGAAAAAATACCAACTCAAAGGCACAGAAAATATATTCAACAAAATCATGGAAGAAAACTTTCCCAACTTGAAGAAGGAAATACCTATGAAAATACGAGAAACTTATACAACACTGAATAGATTAGACCCCCCAAAAAGTCCCCTTGCCACATAATAATTAAACCACTAAAACTACAGAATAAAGAAAGACTATTAAGAACAGCAAAGGAAAAAGGCCAAGTGATATAAAGTTATACCCAACAGAATAACACCCAACTTCTCCATGGAGACTTGAAAGCCAGAAGTTCTTGGACAGATGTAATGCAGACACTAAGAGACCATGGATGCCAGCCTAGACTAATATACCCAGCAAAACTTTCAATCACCATAGACAGAGTGAATAAGACATTCCAAGACAAAACCAGATTTAAACAATACCTATCCACAAATCCAGCCCTACAGAAAACACTAGAAGGAAAATTCCAACCTAAAGAAGTCAGATACACCAATGAAAACACAGGCAATAGATAACACCACAGCAGTAAATCCCAAAGGATGGAAATACACACAAACTACCACCAAAAGATAACAGAAATTAACAATCACAGGTCATTAATATCCCTTAATATCAATGGACTTAATTCAACTATAAAAGGACAGAGGATAACAGTATGGATAAGAAATCACAACCCATCCTTCTGCTGAATACAAGAAACACAGCTCAACTTCAAAGACAGACACTACCTCAGAGTAAAAGACTGGGAAAAGACTTTCCAATCAAATGTACTTAAGATTCAAGCTGGTGTAGCTATCCTAATATCTAACAAAATAGACTTCAAACTAAAATCAATCAAAAGAGCTAGAGAAGGACATTACATATTCATCACAGGAAATATCCACCAAGATGAAGTTTCAATTCTGAACATTTATGCCCCAAACACAAGGGCACCTACAAATGTAAAAGAAACATTATTAAAGCTTAAATCACACATATACCCCACACATTAATAGTGGAAGACTTCAACACCCAATTCTCAACACTGGACAGATCTGCCAGATCAAAACTTGACAGATAAATAAGGGACTTAAAAGATATTATTACTCAAATGCACTTAATAGATATCTACAGAATATTCTACCCTAGCAAAAAGAATATACCTTCTTCTAAGCACTCCATGGAACCTTCTCTATAATCGAACACATACTCAGTCACAAAGGAAATCTCAAAAGAGACAAAAAAATTGGAATAATCTCGTGTGTTTTATCGGACCACCATGGCTTACAGTTAGATTTCAACAACAACAAAAATTACAGAATGCCTACAATCTCATGGAAACTGAATAATGCTCAGCTGAATCACCAACAGGTCAAGGGAGAGAAAGAAAGAAAGAAAGAAAGAAAGAAAGAAAGAAAGAAAGAAAGAAAGAAAGAAAGAAAGAAAGGAAGGAAGGAAGGAAGGAAGGAAGGAAGGAAGGAAGGAAGGAAGAAACAAGGAAAGAAACAAAGAGAGGAAGAGAGACAGAGGGAGGGAGGGAGGGAGGGAGGGAAGGAGGGAGAAAGGAAGAAAGAAGACAAAAGAAAAGGAAGAAAAATCAAAGAAAAAAATCAAAGAAAAATCAAAGGAAAAAAAGAAAAAGGAAGAAAAAGAAAAGGAAGAAAAATCAAAGAATTCCTAAAATGCAATGATAATGAATATACTACATACCCAAACTTATGAGACACTATGAAAGCAGGGATAAGAGGAAAATTCATAGCACTAAAGGCCCACATAAAGAAGTTGGAGAAATCTCACACTAGTGACTTAACAGCACACCTGAAAGCTCTAGAACAAAAAGAAGCAAAGTCACCCAGGAGGAATAGATACAAGGAAAAATCAAATTGAAAGGTGAAATCAATAAAATAGAAACAAAGAGAACAAAACAAAGAATCAATTTAACAAAGAGCTGGTTCTTTGAGAAAATCAACAAGATAGAAAAGCCCTTATCCAAACTAACCAAAAGGCAAAGAAAGCATCCAAATTAACAAAATCAGAAGTGAAAAGGAAGACATAACAACAGACAATGAGGAAACCCAAAGGATCAATAGGTCATACTGCAAACAGCTGTACTCCACAAAATTGGAAAATCTAAAAGAAATGGACAATTTTCTGGACAGGTACCACATACCCAAGTTAAATCAAGACCAGATAAACAATAATAAATAGACTAATAACCCCTAAGGAATTAGAAAGAATCATTAAAAGTCTCCCTACCAAAAAAGAAAAAAGAAAAAGCCCAGGACTTGACAGTTTCAACACAGATTTCGACCCAGTTTTCAAAAAAGAGTTAATACCAATACTCTTCAAATTGTACCACACAATAGAAACAAGGAATGTTACCAAATTCCTTTTATGGGGCTACAGTTACTCTGATTCCTAAGCCACACAAAGATGCAACAAAGAAAGAGAATTACACACCAATCTCCCTTTTGAACATTGATGCAAAAATATTCAATAAAATATTGGCAAACCGAATCCAAGAACACATCAAAAAAATTATCCACCATGATCAAGTAGACTTCATTCCAGAGATACAAAAATGGTTCAACATATGAAAATCTGTCAATGTAATACACCATATAAACAAACTGAAAGACAAAAACCACGTAATCATTTTCTTAGATGGTGAAAAGGCCTTTGACAAAATCCAACACTCCTTCATGATGAAGGTCCTAGAGAGATCAGGAATACAAGTAAAATACCTAAACATAATAAAGACTATCTATACCAAGCCAACAGCCAACATCAAATTAAATGGTGAGAAACTCAAAGCAATTCCATTAAAAAACAGAAACACGACAAGGCTGTCCATTCTCCCCATACTTATTCAACATAATATTTGAAGTCCTATCTAGAGCAATAAGAAACCAAAAGGAGATCAAAGGGATAGAAATTGGAAAGGAAGAATTCAAGTGTACACTATTTGCAGATGATATGACAGTATACATAAGTGACCCCCAAAATTCTACCGGGGAACTCCTACAGCTGATAAACACCTTTAGTAATTTGGCAGGATATATGATTAATTCAAAAATCAGTAGCCCTCCTATATACAAATGATAAATGGGCTGAGAAAGAAATCAGAGAAACATCACCCTTTACAATAGCCACAAATAATATAAAATATCTTGGGGTAACTCTAACTAAGCAAGTGAAAAACCTGTATGACAAGTACATTAACTCTCTGAAAAAAGAAATCAAAGAAGATACCACAAAATGGAAAGACTGCCATGCTCATGAATAAGTAGGATTAACATAGTAAAAATGGCAATCTTGCCAAAAGCAATCAACAGATTCAATGCAATCCCCATTAAAATTCCAACCCAATTCTTCACAGACCTGGAAAGGACAATACTCAACTTCATTTGGGAAAAACAGAAAACCCAGAATAACTAAAAGAATCCTGTACAATAAAGCCACTTCTGGTGGCATCATGATCCCTGACCTCAAGCTCTACTATAGAGCTATAGTAATAAAAACAGCTTGGTATTGGCATAAAAACTGACATGTGGACCAATGGAATTGAATTGAAGACCTTGACATAACCCACACACATATGAACACCTGATTTTTGACAAAGAAGTCAAAATTGGACAAGCTAAAATAGAAAGCATCTTCAACAAATGGTGCTGGTATAAATGGATGTCAACATGTAGAAGATGGCAAATAGATCCATATCTATTGCCATGTACAAAACTCAAGTTCATTTGTATCAAAGACCTCAATATAAAACCAGTTACACTGAACCTGATAGAAGAGAAAGCAGGAAGTAGTCTTGAACGCATTGGTACAGAAGACTACTTCCTAAATATGACACCAGTAGCACAGACATTAAGAGCAACAATTAATAAATGAGACCTCCTGAAACTGAGAAGCTTCTATAAGGCAAAGGACACAGTAAATAACACAAAAGGACAGCCTACAGAATGGGAAAAGATCTTCACCAACTCGATATCTGACATAAGGCTGATCTCCAAAATATATAAAGAATTCAAGAAACTAGGCTTCAAAATAACGAACAATCCAATTAATAAATGGGCTATAGAGCTACACACAGAGAATGCTCAAAGGAAGAATTTCAAATGGCTGAAAGACATTTAATTAATTGCTGAGCATCCTTATTCATCAGGGAGATGAAAATTAAAACAACTCTGAGATACCATCTTACACCTGTCAGCATGGCTAAAATCAAAAGCACTGGTGTTGGAGAAGATGTGGAGAAAGGGAACACTCCTCCACTGATGGCTGGAGTGCAAACTTGTAGAGCTACTTTTGAAATCAGTGTGGCATTTTCTCAGAAATTGGGAATCAATCTTCCTTAAAACCCAGCTATACCACTCTTGGACATATAACCGAGGAATAATCAATCATACCACAGGGATACATGCTCAACTATGTTCATAGCATTATAGGATTTGTCCTACACTAGAAAAGTGTTTTACCCTTCACTGAGGACTTAGCCTTCACACTGGTTGTCAGCTGTGGGGATCCTTGCAAATGTTATGGGTGGAAGAGAAATAAAACTTGAAAGGCAAGAAGGAAACACATTTCAGCTTGACTTTTTTGTCCCTGGTACAAACTTCTGAAGTCTGACACCAAGCAGGTTTTCTTCAAATATATTGAAACACAGTACACTTTGAGGGAAGAATTCTGATATAATACAATCCCTAGTGCAAAAGGAAGTATAATGACATCAAATGTCAGAACATGGTACATGTAATTTATTACAAAGGATAGGCTGTAGAGACATGCTACCTGTGTTAGTTTAAAGGCCTTGGGTAGGCTCTTGTGTGTTCTCTATCATACAAATAGCTTAGTGGTCATTTGGGCTATTAGCCAACTCTGGTCCTGGTTCTTGGAGCCTGAGGGAGTACCTGGTTGTGAAGATAATGTAAGGGACACAAAGACTATTAAGTTTCTGCAGTCCTCATTTTGGGAGCTTGATATGGCCTGGTCTTTCAGAGAAAACAGTGATTATATAGACTATTAGCTGCTTCTTGACTGGCTTGTGAGAGATTGATAGGATCTGAGCCTTCAGACAATACAGATCACCAAGGTATTAATCACATTTAATTCCCATCTCTCTAGAAAAAAATTCAGGTTATACATCTGTTTTTTGAAAAGGCAAGCATGGATGGTTAACATTCCTGGTTTCCCTAGTGATCAGTGAGCACAAATATTTTGTTTTTCCAACATGGATTCATAATGAAAACTTAAATAGAAAGCTTATAAGAAAACGGATGCAACTGGGAATCATAGTATATCATAAGAGCAAGTTTCAGAAAGATATATACCACATATTTCATTATGTGGCATAAAAATTAAAAATTATGTTTCTATATTTTTAATTTTTATTAATTTATAGGTTAGCTAACAAAGTATAGAGTTTCTTTATGGCATATTTACACATATAGGTTATACTCTGTGTGTGTGTTTGTGTGTCTTTGTGTGTGTGTGTGTGTGTGTGTGTGTGTGTGTGTAAGAGAGAGAGAGACAGAAAGAGAGAACTAATGCCATCTCTTACAATGATCCATGAGACTTGTAGTGACAGATGTGACAGAGAAGAAGAGGAGAATAAAAGGAGTGAAGAATTAAGGATGGTGGATAAGAAGTGCATGTAACAGGAAAGCAGAAGAGAGAACCAAGTAGAAGTTGAAAGGAAACCAGCAGGAGTAGGGGTGGTGGTGATATAAAGTCTTCCAAGAAAAATTGAAAAATTTCTCAGACCCATCATCCCAAGAGTTCTAAAACACTATATAGAGACAAACAGCAATCTTGGAACATCTACAACAACCCTTCCAACTTCAGGGACCATCATAAAAGAAGGCTTTGAAGAGAGCATAAAAGCTAGAAGATGGGAAGGTGTGCAGTGAGAGGCTGGACTCTGAACATGACAAGGCTGTTATACAAATGAAAGCACCACAGCTGTCACTCCCTAGTGGATCAACAGACATGAAAATGCAACTATATCCATGGTGTGCTGATGCCTAACAGTCCTTCAAGTATATTCTCAAGACAGTTGTGCTCTTGTTTCTAAATGTTTTAGACAATTGTAAATGTCAGTATTATCTTGATATATCTGCTAGTGTGAATTTTAATGTAAAATGTCAACTTGCCAGAATCCAGAATCATTTCTAGAATCTAAGAGTTGTATAAATCACAGAGAATTTGCATATGGGCATGTCTGGAGGGAATTGGTGTGAAGAGACCTGCCCAATATTTAGTGAGTGGCATCTTTTCCTAAGTAGGAAGTCCTTAAATCTTTTAAGAGTGCAGTAAACAAGTGGAGTATAAGCATACATTCCTTGATCTGATTTTTATTTGTAGATACAATTTGACCAACTGTCTCTTGAGTGACAGTACCTTTGATTCATCCACAATGATGAAACTGCAAGTGAAACAAACCTTTTCTCCTTCAAAAATAAAAATAAAGATAAAAATGGTTACAGGCAAGTGTGGCAGTGAACACCTATATTCCCAGAATTAGGCAGGATGGAAGAGAACTAACTTAAGTCTGAGGCCAGTCTTGGCTTCATGACTGAATTCTGGTATAACCTGGGCTGCATAATATAGGCTGCCAGGAAAAATATAAAATGAAATTTAAGATGAAAAGAGAGACAGGAATTTGAGCAACCTTAGACATTTTTAGGGAAACCCTCCTTTCATGTTGGAAATATAAACAGAAGGATTCTTTGTTTCTTCTGCAATTCCCCACAAGACCAACTAAGTATTTCAAAAAAGAACTGCTTATTTTGCATGTGAAGTAACAAATTTAGAAATGTGTGGTCAGTAACTGAGACTTCACACCTCCTGTGGGTCCTACTGCCTCACAAGTACCTGTGGTTTTGAATGCGCACAAAAGGAAGCTAACTGGATTGCAGCTATATCAGCATTTAAACTCACAAAAAAACACCTTCCTGTGTCCCCAGTGAGTCTTAAATGAAAGCAGGTTATCAAGGAAGTCAGGGCTCCCACAAAAGTTAGGCTGTCTCTTAACAAGAAGACTAACTTATTTTAGTGCCCAGCAAGGATAGTCTAACCTCCTTAGCATTCTGCTAATGTGACTGTAACTGTGTCTGGAGCTGTGGGGCTTGGCTGCCTCTCTTCAACCCATGACATACTGTCTGGGTTTCAGGGTGAATGAAAAATTATTGAGAGGAGACTGAGGGACTGAAAACTACACGGAAACACTCAAGACTGTGCTTATATTGAAAAGATAAATGTGTTGTGAATATTAAAAAAAACATGATAGTTAGAAATATTTATAAGAAATGATAGACAGGCCGGAGAGTGGTGGCACATGCCTTTAATCCCAGCACTCTGGAGGCAGAGCAAGGTGGGTCTCTATGAGTTTGAGGCCAGCCTGGTCTACAGAGTGAGATCCAGTACAGGCACCAAAACTATACAGAGAAACCCTGTCTCAAAAAACCAAAAAAAAAGAAAGAAAGAAAAAGAAATGATAGAGAACAGAATGACAAGCAGAGGTAAATTGATAATGAGTAGAATAAAGATGTATAAAAATAGATGAGTCAAAATAGATTAATAAATCACAAATACATAAATGATTGACAGATCATTTGATTGATAGAATGAAGAGGATAGAAAAAAGATGATTGATACCTAATACATATATATGTATGTAGACAGATAATAGATAGGTAGATGATAGATACATACATACATATAGATACATAGAAAAATACAAAGCTGACTAGATACATGATAGATAAATAATAGATTCATAAATGATAGATAATAGGTGCTAGAAAGATAGATACAAACATGATTACATTTCAGAGTGATATACATAATTGAGAAACCCAAACTTATTTTCAGATCATAAAGTACATAAATAAAATATTGTAGAGGTATAATACAAGGAAGTTTACAGCACACCAGAAACCTCTAGAACAAAAAGGAGAAATCACATACAGCAGGAGTAGAGGGCAAGAAATAATCAAACTCATGGTTGAATTTAATAGAATACAAACAAAATAAATAGAAAAAATCAATAAAACAATTTGATTCATCAGGAAAACCATTAAGATTGACAAACCCTTATCCAACTTAACTAAACCATAGGAAGAATATCTAAATTAAGAAATAAGACATGAATATGGGACATAAAAACAGAGAAAGTTTAATCAAAGGAATCATAAGGACATACTTTAAAAACCTGTACTGCACCAAATTAGAAAATCTAGCCTTTAATCCCAGCACTCGGGAGGCAGAGCCAGGCGGATCTCTGTGAGTTCGAGGCCTGCCTGGGCTACCAAGTGAGTTCCAGGAAAGGCGCAAAGCTACACAGAGAAACCCTGTCTCGAAAAACCAAAAAAAAAAAAAAAGAAAGAAAGAAAAGAAAATCTAAAAGAAATGGATAATTATCTCTATGCACAATACTTATAAAGAATAAAGATTAAATGAAGATTATATAAGCAATTTAACCATACCTGTAACACCCACTGAAATCAAAGCAGTCAATAAAACATCTCCTAGCCCAAAAAAAAAATAGATTTAGCGCAAAATTATGCCAGAATTTCAGAGTTAATGCCAATATTCCTCCAGTTATTCCATAAAATATAAAAAGGTTATTTTATGAGGCCACAGTTACCCTGATACACAAACAAAGCTATGGTCCTTGGTAAATGGTAAAAGGCAATGGTAAAAGGGGGAATTTCTTTTAGCCTGGTATAAGAGCACACACGGATTAAATGATGTGTGAATATGTGCATGTGAGTTCTGGTGCTTGTAACAGAAGAAGAGGGCATTGATTGGATCCCCTGGAGCTGGAGTCACAGGCAGTGGTGAGCCCCCTGCTGTGAGCACTGGGAACTGAAGTTGGGTCCTCTGCAAGTTCAGAACACACTCTTAATGGATAAGTGATTTCTCTAGCCCTATACACTCACCATTCTTTACCAAAATCACCTGATACCTATTTCTATGTCGTGTTGTTTCACTTCATTGTTGAGTGGTTGACATGGAAATATCTGAAAATGGTTAGTATGTACAATTTGACAAGTTGGTTTTCCATATTTTCAAACATTTTTATTTTACAAGGCTCTTTCCTGACTCTACAGCACGTGTTCTTTATTTCAGTAGGACATATGCTATTCTCGACAATGAACTAGATAAGAAACATCAATATTCTCATGATGTATTTCTAGAAGATTCTGTCAGAGGCCAAGAAGCTGCAAAACACTGCAAAGAATTGGGAACACTTGAAACTGGACTGAATATTGGCCACAGAAATCCTAGCAGTATAGTATGCATAGGTAATATTTAGTACCTGCAACATTTTATTATATTGTTAGGCTTTTTCTTCTATGTTATTCTACATTTCTAAACTTAAAACTTTTATTAATATGTTTTTTCAAATAAATTATAATTAAACCATTTTCTCTTCCTTACTCCTCTCAGGCTCTCATATACAGCCATTTTCTTCTCTCAGATTCATTTTATTTTTAATTACCTTTAAATATCTACATATATTCCTAATTTTATGAATATAATCAGATTAATGTATATAATGTTATTTATATTTACATGATTTTATGTTTACATTTCTAACAGATGCCATCTCACAGCAAGCATCTTCTTCCCCTGGTTAGTACATTCTTTCTTTCCCTTCTTCCATGATGTTGCCTGAGCCTTAGGTGCCGGAGTTCTGTTGTAATAGATCAGCTAGGCCTGGACACCTCATAATCATCTGCTCTCTCTATTTTTTTTGTTTTGGGGATTTTATTGGTGTTTGTTTGATGCTAATCAATGGATATTTTCCCTTCAGGTGTGAGAGCTACATTTCCATTTATTTTATAAGGAGAATATTTAGATATTTAGAATGCAATTAGGGATTTAACTTCTTTTGAGTTTGTTGCAGTTGATAAGTATGAAGCTATTTGCATTCTTCTACATGCAGCCATCCAGTCTGATCAAAACCATTTGTTGAAGATACTGTCTTGTTTTCCAGTGAATGTTTTGGCAAAGATCAGCTATGCATAGATGTCTGGAATTATGTCTGGGTCTTCAAATTGATTCCGTTAATGACCCTGTCTGCCCTTCCACCAACACTGCAGTGTGTGTACTCACACAGGTCTGTGGTGTGACCTGAAGTGAGGAGTGGTGAGAACTCCGGCAGTTCCTTTAGTGTTAATGACAGTTTAACTATCCTGCTAGTTTCTCTGCGTGATTACATTACAGCCGAAATTGTCTCTTTAAGATCTGTGCAGCATTGTGTTGGAATGTTGATGTGACTGCATAGCTGGGATTCTTTAGACTACTTTTGAAAGGATGGGCATTTTTACTATGCAATTCCTACTGGTACATGAGCATGAGATATTCTCCATCTTTTGATATTTTTTTCAACCTTCTAAAACAAATTTCAAATACAGCAAAAACTTACTTCCTTTGTTAGATTTTTAAGGAGCAGAATTTTATTATTCGAAATACCTACATGATTAATTAAGAAATTGAAAAACTATAACCTAAAACTGGAATAATAGCAGTATAATCATTTTAACTGACACATTAGGGCTATTCTTACAATATGAAAAATAATTATTGGACATGTAGCATAGAATGCCAAAGGAAACACTGAGTCTCGAATTTAAAAAGCAAAAGAAGACATCAAAAGTTTGAGTACAATAATCAGATTTAACCATTTTGAATAAAGGGAGTGGGTTCAAGATGCAACACAGTTGTAGTCATGGTAAATACTTTTGATGAAAACCTAAAGTCTGAACAATTTCCAAGAAGTTATGATCCTCAAAGTCAATGGCAAAAGAGGGTTTTTTTGCCTGGTATGAGAACATGCACATTTAATGGGAGCACTTGGGAGGCAGATGCTAGTGGGACTTTGAATTCAAAGCCGACCTAGCGTGGTCTACAAAGTGCATTCCAGTATGGCCAGGGCTACAGAGAAACCCTGACACACACACACACACACACACACACACACACACACACACACACACACACAAAATGAACGAGACGGTGAGGGCGGGTGTTTCTGTTGGTAAGTTTTCCGTGCTGTGGTCAAGTAGACACCTCCAGCC
>CABHPQ010158864.1:1181-27247 GCA_902168405.1 Peromyscus aztecus
AGAGAGAGAGAGAGAGAGAGAGAGAGAGAGAGAGAGAGAGAGAGGAAGAGAGAGATGGAAATGGCATACAGAATATGCTTAATAAGCTATTCCATGGAGGAAAAACAATTCTGGGAAGGCATTCTCACTAAAAGAACTTTAAAATTAAAATATAAAGTTAACACACACAAGTAAAGAGTTCCATTGTGGCGTGTTCGTACCTATTACACTTGGTTCTAATTCATCCTTCTCCTCCACTACCTCCTCCTGTCCCCTTCCTCTCTCCAAATAGTCCCCACCCTGCTTTCCAAGCAACATGCACTTTCTCTAGTAGTTTTTATGACACAGCACTGCAACCTAGACCGTGTCCATAAAGCTATCTGTCTCCAGAACCGTATGAGTCAGTGACGACAAATGGAACAGGTCGGATTACCTTCCTTATTTACAGTTGTCCACACATTGAAGCTTCTTTATGCACATTGACTATGCAAATGAGCTTCCAAGGCAGGTCCTCTCACAGGCTTTGTGGGAAATCCCCCTCATGACTTGCTGAAAGCCAGGCCCTACCTCCAGCTGGGACACAGGCTGTGCTGCCTGGATCTTAAAAGGGATCAAATGAAACCGGAGAAGAAAGAATGTGCTTGGTTGTGTTTATATATATATTTATATATTTGTATATATATATTTATATATTTGTATATCTATATTTAAGTCTTGAATTTCAGCTCCGACCTCTTATTAAACTAACCACAGATTGTCTCTTTCCACACAGGGCTTCAGGAAATTAATCAAAAACAGCACAAATTCACATTTTCCATTGATCCAGGATGGATCCTGTTTTATTCTTTTAAAGACTGTCTTCACATCCCCAAACCCGCTAGTTTTGTGTCACTAGGAACCAACTGAAAATGGTTTTTCCTTTCTTCCTTTTCACTCTTCTTTCTGGTAAGAATCATCTTGGTTCCGAGTCCCAGGGGTCATAGTAGGTTCATCAGTGATTAGCAATGTGATGATGGGCGCAATGCTCACAACTCTCTAACCCTTAGCTGCTTCTTCTATGAATAGGAGGCCCTAACTCTTGAGGTTGTGGAGAAAGAGCAAAAGCGTGCCTCTACATTCAGCATGTTCCCTGGTATTCAGTGGAATGCCATATAGTCTCATCTACGATTGCATCTTCTGTATCCCCTTTTCTCTCTGTAACAGACTTCTTTCCCCCTCTGCTGCTGCTGCCAGGAGCGGCCCTTGGACGTTCATAGTCCATCTATGTAGCATCTTCACTGGAGTAAATGCATCTCTTCTTTGATCCCTGCCTAGCTATCGGCCAATCAGCTTTTTATTACCAATGAGAGCAACACATCTTCACAGTGTATGGAAGGATTATTCCACAGCAGAGATGGGATGGTTTATAGGCTCCGGGTGACTTTATCTTCTGTATAAGGCAGAGGTGAGATGGATTGTGGGCAATGGGTGACTCAGCACCTCCACAAGAAAAATACCAGTGAGTCTGGTGGGGCGTTGTAGAGCGGTCGTTACCAGTGAGTCTGGTGGGGTGTTGTAGAGCGGTCGTTACCTTCTGCATAAGGAAAGTGACTCATTCTCACTCCTTATGTTTTGTTCTTTAGACAAGGTCTTATGTAGCCCAGGATGGACTTGAACTTGTTATGCAGTCAAAGCTGTCCTTCAACTCCTGATCCTCCTGTCTCTATATTCCAGGTGTTGGGATTATAATTGTGTTGATCACTATGCCTGGCTGATACTTTCTTCTTCTTCTTCTCCTCCTCCTCCTTCTCCTTCTCCTTCTCCTCCTTCTCCTTCTCCTCCTCCTCCTCTTCCTCCTCCTTCTTCTCCTCCTTCTCCTTCTCCTCCTTCTCCTTCTCCTTCTTCTCCTTCTCCTCCTCCTCCTCCTCCTCCTTCTTCTTCTTCTTCGTCTTCCTCCTCCTCCTCCTCCTCCCCCTCCTCCTCCTCCTCCTCTTCCTCCTCCTCCTTCTCCTCTTTAAATAAAAAGACAACAGGTCACTTGCCCCATCCCCCACACCTGACTTCAATCTCCAACTGTTAGAGACGTGTGTACCTGGCCTGTTTAGAAGTTGTTTAACTCAGCAAGCACCACCAAGCATTCTGTAATAGGACATGTGTCTGTCTCCCCAGCATGCATTTGCTTGGAACTCTGGGTGGTGAGCCTCCCCCAAGCCAAGCTCCTGGGCTTTTGGTATTACTTGGGTACTTGCTTTCTAGTTTACCTTAGATTCTCTTGACTGGCTCCCTTGGTGGGGGTTGTTTCAAACCTGAACTGGAGCTAAGAAAAGCTTTTAGAAAACAATTCTTGACTCCCTTTAGCTAATACAATTTTAATTTGCAATTTTCTTGTCAGAATGAGTACTAAGAAATTGTTAAAAAAAAATCATTATCCAGCAGTCTCATGACAGTGTCATTTTATACTGATGGGGTAATTTCTCCCTTCAGAAAGAGCTATTTCTTGAGTAATTATTTTGGGTACTAAGTGACAGGCTCAGACTATTTTGAGACTCTGTGGCCTTGTCTCCTGACTTGCGTTTACCTTGAGGATAACGTGTGTGGCAGGTATCATCTGTGACTCATTCTTCTTCCAGTGATTTTCAGGGATGTTCATGTCTTCAGCAGACATCAGAATGTGACAAGGACGGCTCAGGGGACCTGCTGCCAGTATGGTTCTTATGTAAGGCTAGCGGAGAGGATTGCTCTCTCTCGCTTCTTACTAAGCATCCTTTCACCCGGGGTAGGTCTCTCTCTCTCTCTCTCTCTCTCTCTCTCTCTCTCTCTCTCTCTCTCTCACACACACACACACACACACACACACACACACAGAATGTGGGGAGGAAGAAGAGAGAGGGAGAGAGGGAGGGAGGGAGGGAGAGAGAGAGAGAGAGAGAGAGAGAGAGAGAGAGAGAGAGAACGGTGAAGAGAATGCTCAGGAAATTCACTAGATACAAGGAAGTATACAATAGCCAAGTATAACAGCTTTATTTAAAGCTTCCACTTACGTCACCTTAGTTAAACCAATATAGGTGTAAATGAAGTAGCCTTCATCCAGGGCTCCTACCACACAGCTTTTATGATGATTCATCAACTTCTATGAAATGGAATAAAGGGGGAATAAAGGGAGACATTAAACCACTTTCAAAATTGACAACCCCCCCCCCCACATTTTAAGGATGTTGACAAATGACCAAAATAACGTTCAAGTATTCCTCTTCCGTCTTGTTCCCACCCTCCCCCAGCATCACCCTCACTAAGACTCTGCTGACCATCAGCACCACTGTGTGGCCTGGGTTCTTCTTCTGAAATCTCCACAGTATCTGTTTTCGTGCGTGGACTCTTGAACAGTCACAGGTTCCCCAAAACAAGGATGGTATGTGCAGAGCTTACTGTGCCCAACAAGGGTGCCAATGTTACCTTCATGAGACGACCCTCATCTCCACTTTACAAGAAGAAAAATTCTTATTTTGATGGGATTCGTTGTTCTAGAGCACACGAAACGGTCACAGAAGAGGAAGGGTGCTTCGATGCACAGGCCACAGAGTTCACATCTCGTGCCAACAGTTGGGAAAAATCTTCATTTACAAAGAAAGTTTAGATAAAATTGTAGGCTGTGCCATTCTGATAACCGATGGGTTTTGTTTGACTTGATTTGATTTATTTATTTTACAGAACTGGAGCTCCAACCCAGAGTCTTATTCATGTTAGCCATGCATGCCTCTGCTAAACTCTCTCACAGGCAGAGTGGGGCTTATGTATTTTAGCCAGGATACAATTTAATCACTTTATCATTGCTGACAACATTTCCCAAAGGGCCTTTCTGTTGTTTTCTTTTGGGGTGGGATTTCACTGGGAAGGCCCGGCTCACCTCCATCACCTCCAGTTACCCACTTCCTGCCTTCAGATCCAGCCGCGCTGGGACCGCTCGGCGGAACCGCCATGCCAGGGGCTTTAGTGGTTTTTAAATTCTGGAGACAACCTCAAGCCAGAGAGCTCGAAACACTGTTTTCCCTCCGATAATGGTATTTTCCAGGAGTTATTTTCCCTGCTGTCAGAGTGTGATAAAAGGCTTGACTTTACAATGTGACCTAAGATTTACCTGGGCGATGCAGAGCGAAAATACACGTTTTATTTAACTGACAGGAAATCAGGACAATCTCCTAAATCTGCAGTTTGTCTCTATGAAGTAGAGATGCGCGAGGACCACAGAATCAGCTCAATGAGATTGTTGTGTTTTTCTCTGTTCATTCTGAGATAGAAACTGCTGGTTCCGGTTTGTCTAGGGATTCCATATTTTAGAATAATCAAGGATTTTAGTGGCTGCAAGGAGAGAATCCTCAAGATAAAGTTTACTGACGCATAACTGCATTAATAGAAAACAATAGATGGAATTATAAATGTCTTGGACATTTATAATAAATGAATGACATTTATAAAAATGTCATAATGTCCAGTTTATGACATTGATAATAAATGTCACAAATGAGACTTTCCATTTAATGAAAATAATATTAACATAGCTCTTTTCATTCACAAAGTAGATTCATTTGATTCCTGCAATAATCCTATGAGATAACCAAATTGTTGATATGGTAGCAGCAAAACACACATCTATACAGAAACAGCCCACCCCCATACTTAATGCTATGGTTTTCTCTTGTATAGAAAACACTACAACTCTTCCAACTCGTCAAACTGTTAGCCTTTGTCTCATGCTCTTTTCACTTTTAAAATTCCTTTTTTTTTTTTTTTTTTGCTGTAGTTTTATCTTTTATTTTTTGAGACAGGGTCTCATGTATCCAAGTCTGTCCTAGAGTTCACCACATGACTAAGGGCGTCTGTCCTTGAACATCTAGTCCTCTGGCTTTTCCTCCCGAGTGCTGAGGTTACAGGCAGGCATGTGCCACTGTACCCTGTTTATTCAGTGCTGAGGCCTGAGGTCAGGACTTTGCGCACACCAGGCAAGCACTCTACCCACCGAGCTACGTCCTCAGCACCTTACTTCTCACATGTTTTTGCAAAGGCAAAGCATTTCCATAGCTGTTTCCATTCCTCACTGCCAGCTGATGAAACCTGACTTCATCCATCTTTTCAGGAAACTTTCTTGAATTTTCATGGTATTTTCCTCGTGGCCAGATCCATTAGATACTTGCCTGCGTTTATCCGATTCTATTTGCAGCTTCTGCTCTGTGGATAAACTCCCTCATCCTTCCGTTTCGTCTTCCTTTGGAATATTCATGACATGCCTTCTGTGACAACACACTTTGCATCTGTTGCCTGTGACTACTCGCTCAGCTGTCTGTACTTGTCTCTCTGATTCTTCTGGAAAAATGTTTACATACCCTGAGGTTGTACCTGTGATTCCCTTTGTTTTCACTGTTGACATCCCTTCCCTCATGAGCTCAGCCATGTTGTCCATCTCCACTGCCATGCCTTGCCCTGTACCCTTCCCTCTCAGTGAACGACTTCCCTCCTACAGGTCTGAAGGCTGTGAACAGACTGAACAATAGAGGCCTCTCCTCTTATCTCCTCTCTAGATTATGTGGGAAAGGTGTGCCTTTCCCCTTCAAGACCAGCCTTGTTCACAACCCTGGCCTTTCCTGCCCTCTCGAGAACACAGGCTCGCTTAAAGATATTTCCCCTTTGCCTGATAGTTTCAAAATCCCCTTGTTCATTTGGAGTCTCCACACACCCTTAGGTGTTTCCAGGCTTTAAAAGGCCAGGCTATTGGCAATATCCTCTCTAGCCAGCATCCATTTCAGTGAGGGAGAGTCTACAAAGGCTCCCACTGCTCACTTGTTTTTAAATCATCTTCAGGATTGCTATCGGTACATGTGATTGCCTCACAGCTATGGGGCTCCTGCTTCCCAGGACAGCTGACTGCCCACCCACCCTCACTTGGTTTCCCTTTTGCCTGCCCTCTTCTGGCTTGTGATTGGCTCCTCCTTCTTTTCTTCCTGCTCCCCAAATCATTATCTTTTCTTCCTCCTCCCCAAATCATTATAACCGCTGTCCTCCTTCTCTTCCTCGGTCCCTTCCGCTTTGTCCATTCTTTATTTCTCCTTCCTTATTGAGTCTTCCAACTGGGCTACAAGGTTTTTTGGGGGTTTTTTTTGGCCTCTGTGGTGGAAATGCAGACGCTGTTCACCTGCCAGATGCCTCCTGTGGCCATGTACACAGTCCTCGCTTTGAATTCTTCCTACTAGTTTACGTAGGGTTAACTGAAGACAATTGAGTAAAAGGGGTAACCATAGTAATGACCTTGAAACTAGGCCTAATTTCTGAGAAAAAAAAAAAGCTAACAGTGTTCACCTTTAATACTTCAACCTTTATCAGTGAAGATAACTGGAGACACACCTTGTAGTTGATTGGAGTACATTAATATGTTACAACAATATGGCTGGGAAGGGCTGATATACACGGTCCTTGAAAAGCTGATGAATTGTTCTGGATTTAATATTGATTGCCTGAGAGTTATTTCCTGGAGAGTTTATTTGAAAGTTATTTTAATACCCTAAATTCATTTATTTATTCTACTATTATCTAACAAATAGGTAAAAATTCTAAATCTGTAAATATTTGGGATTATTGATGTGTTGTTCTCAAGTTCTTATGGAGTTAAGCAGTGAGGAAAACCCTTTGCCTGAATCTTGATGGTTTTCAATATCCTAGACTCCTGTACTATGAGGGACAGCCTCCAAGGGAAGAAGACGTTGCCATGCAAGTTTGGGAACGCTTTCAGGATGAGGTCATCGCAAAAGGATCACCCACAGTCCCTGGAGTTGCTTCGTCCACTTAAAATATCTTAAAACTTAGAAATGTGTGTGAATCAGGGCAGGTTTAGTGCTGAACTACCACATCCCGAAGATACCTCTCGGGGGAGCTTCACATGTGCCTTTGAGTTCCATGACCTCAGTGAGTGTAAAATCTGAAGGACGTGATCATCCACTCTTCTCTAGAAGTGACGAGCAAGCACGCTTTCTTCTTTAAACCCAGTCTCGATAATGATAGAAGCAAATGCTTCTTTCATCACGGTAAATTATTAAATTGGCTTTAACCTTAACACTTAAGATTCATAAGGCTAAAACCCAAGTTTAAAATTTTCACAGTCCCTGCACATAGTCCCTAAGACTATCACCTTGCCCTTCTCCTCCTATCTCTGTCTCTATTTTTAGCCGACTTCAGGAGAAGAATTCCAAAGCTCCATACAGCAAACACATGGCTTTATCTCAGCAGCACAGACCTGAAGTTTCACAGAAGGGAGGAGCTGCACTGTAAACATCTCTCACAAGTGTTTCGTACATACCTGCTGTGTGAGCAATAGCTTGAAAAAGGTTTTGTTCCATCAGTAAACAAAACATTTGTAAGAAACATGTATGTAATGCTTAAAAAAAATAAAAGAATGTATACCTATTAACCTAAAAATGACCCCTACCAACATTTTATGGTAAACTAGATAGAACTCGGTAAACATTTTTCTGTAAGAGACAAACAGTAAATATTTGAGGCTTCTGGGTTCTTTCCACGAAGCTCTGCTCTTGTGGCATAAAACTGGTCACGGAGAAGATCTGTGGCTGTGCTCCAGTTTATTGAGATCTAAATGCACACACACACACACACACACACACACACACACACACACACACACACACACACACACGTATGCACACACTCGTACACACACAGAAAACATAGCAAGCTATTATATTATAAGATGCAATTTGTTCTGACTACTAAGCTATCTTTTCAATGAAATATTGGGGTCATCTAGAAATCTCATGTCTTCTAAGATGTGGAATCCATTATAACCCCAAAGGAGAAAGATTGGATCTTGGGCAGAAAACAACCTTTAGCTGTTACAATGGCATGTGATTCTCCAAAGTTCAGCTCTTATCCAACAAAATCTCGTTGAATTTGGATTCAGTAAAAATGTAATAATGAAGGAAGGTAATAATGAAAAACAGGAATACTATGACTCCCAGATGTGGCCTTTTGTCTCTGACAAGGCTATTTTTTCAACTTTGTACTCTGCAGATAACTGACCATTGCAAATGTAAACAGTTCTTATCGCCAAACTCGCAGTGACTATGCCCACTGGAAAGGCAATCTTTTTCTGTCCCCAGGAGAAAGCCAGGTTTTGTCCATGTGCAAATGTATTTCAACACTCACTTCTTCCATGTAAATTTACGGTTCTTTAATTCTCCATTGGAGGACTGAATGCAGCTGTTATAAAGAGGATACAAAGCTAATTTTTTCCCTAGTTCTAACTCTGTCATGGATTTTTAGTTTTGGTGGTAGATAAGCGCATAGGAACATATATTCAATAGTGAAAGCGTGACGTTGCAGTGACGCTCCATAGCTTCAGCATG
This sequence comes from Peromyscus aztecus, assembly GCA_902168405.1. Classification (NCBI taxonomy): domain Eukaryota; kingdom Metazoa; phylum Chordata; class Mammalia; order Rodentia; family Cricetidae; genus Peromyscus; species Peromyscus aztecus. The sequence goes on from CABHPQ010158864.1 coordinate 9,545, forward strand.
CCTGTTCTAACTGTGTGGAAGTTCACTGAGATGCATAGGTTTCAGATCTGGTTAAGATTGGTGTGTGATGCTTTTCATTTCTAAATTTAGTTTTTATAATAAAGGTTTAAGAAAATGTTTTTTCCTTCAATTGGTTGTAACGTGATTTATTTTCTTTTTTTCTTTTTAAAGATTTATTTATTATGTATACAGTGTTCTGCTTGCATGTATTCCTTCAGGCCAGAAGAGGGAGCCAGATTTCATTACAGATGGTTGTGAGTCACCATGTGGTTGCTGGGAATTGAACTCCAGACCTCTGGAAGAGCAGCCAGTGCTCTTAACCACTGAGCTATCTCACCAGTCCAACGTGATTTATTTTCATTAAATAACTTATACATTAAATAAAGCATCTTTGACATGTGCTTATTTTGTAGACTCAGTTTTCCCCTTTCAAAATATAATTTAACAGTTCCCACTGGTATATAACAGCCATTTTCTTTTACTTGCTAATAATATAAAGATATTTTGCTCGTGAGTTCGAGGCCAGCCTGGTCTATAAAGTGAATTCCAGGACAGACTCCAAAGCTACACAGAGAAACCCTGTCTCAAAAACAAACAAACAAACAAACAAACAAACAAACAAAAATATTTTGCAAGTCTTTACGTATTATAAGGCTGATAGTCGTTCCACTAAATGAATATACCATGTTAAAAATTTATTGCCAGAGAACAGTTCTTTACTAACAAGCATAGATTATTCTCTCAGAAACATAGGAAACGTGGGAAGTCATGAAGTGTGTCAAAAGCCTGTTACTTAATTTTTCTTGGCCTTGTGCATGTTTGCTTTGAGCTGCGTGTTGACTCTTTGGAGGACATGGGCCAGGAGACATAAAGGCCAGGGCTATTTTCACTGTGTGTTGACAGGAGTTTGCCTGGGTTGCTACTGTGAATTTAAAGATCATTTTGGGAGAAGCACTAAGCTGCGGCCTCACGAGAAGTGCTCGCGAGGGTTAGGACATTCAGTACACTCGGCTACTTGGCTCACGCTGCCCACGTCGGATTCTGTTTGGCTACAATTTATTTCAGGAACATGGAATCACTACTGCTTGTCTCAGCCTCCCATCTACTTTGCCAGGTCCTCCAACCTTCTTCTTTGCCCTCCTACAAGCTTCCAGCCCTTGATATGGCTTATATTTGTAAAGTTGAGCCATTTTGGAAGGGAATCTTTCTTCTCAACTTTGATCTGCCCTGGAAATCGTGTTTAGCTCTTGTTAAGCGTGCCTTTTTCTCTCCCCTGACGTTCTTTCTCTTCATAATCGCCCAGTGAGTGACTCAGGAGTCAGAGTCTGTTCTCCAGTTGGCCTGGAACTCTGTATCCTTGTCTTGAACTTGTGATTCTTCTGCCTTTGGAAATCCTTTTCAGGAGACCAAATAAATAAATGTTTCATCCACAGAAGACAAGACAAATACACGACATGATCATTTTTTTTTTTTTCAAAGTGGATCTTAGCTATAGGCGCAGAGAGATGAAATAAAAGTTGTCTGCAGTGTCTTGTAAGACATACCCTTGTTACAGTTCAGCACCCGTGGAGATATCTAATGTGGTACCATTGTTTCTCATTCTGTTCCAATACTGCATAACACTTTCAGGATCCGAATGATGCTAAGCTAAGTGCATAGACAATGAGGATGACAGAGGTTTCTGATTTTTAAATGAGGAACATTTCAATGTTTTAACTTAGAAGAACTATTTAATTTCTTGAGAACCCTCCACATGTTTTTCCATAGTGACTGTACTAATTTATAGTCCCATCAACACGATGCAAGGTTGCACCTTCTCTTTCTTTCTTTCCTGTACTTGTTAACTCTAGTCTTTCTGATAAAAGCCATCCTTACTGGAGTGAGGTCATGTGGCATTCTGGTTTGGGTTTGCATTTTCCTAGTGATTAGTGATGTTGGACCTTTTTATTTTTTCCTCCTCCTCCTCCTCCTCCTCCTCCTCCTCCTCCTCCTCCCATCTATTTTGAATGCATTTTTATAAAAGATTTATTTATTTATTATGTATACAGCATGTATGACTGCAGACCAGAAGAGGGCACCAGATCAAATTACAGATGGTTGTGAGCCACCATATGGTTGCTGGGAATTGAACTCAGGACCTCTGGAAGAGCAGTCAGTGCTCTTAACCTCTGAGCCATCTCTCCAGCCCCCTGAATGCATTCTTTTGAGAATGCTTACTTAGGTATATGCCTATTTTTTGAACTGTTGTTTTTTTGTTTTAATGCCATTTTAATTATTTTTTGCCATTGAGTTTTTTTTGGAGTGTTTGTATATTCTAGATGTTCACCTGATTAGTTACTTCTTTAGTGCTGTGATGAGATGCTTGATGAAACAACTCGAGGATGGAGGGTTTGTTCTGGCTCACAGTTTGAAAGTGCTGTCCATCCCTGTGGGGAGGGCCGGCTGAAGGAACCCGAGGCAGCTGGTCACATTGTGCCTGTAGTCAGGAAGCAGAGAGTGATGATGCTCATGCCTAGCTCACATCCTCCTTTTCATTCAGTCTGGGACGCCAGTCCTTGTGAAGGTCCCATCCATATTTGTGGTGGCACCTTCCCTCTTTATATAATTCTAGAAATACTGTCATAGATGCATCTAGAGACATATTTGCTTGGGTGTAGGTGGAGTTTCTCTGTGTCCCAGCAGCTACTCCCAAGTAACTGCACAGAGATTTAATATTAATTATAATTGCTCGGCTAATAGCTTAGGCTTGTTTTTAGCTAGCTTTTGTAGCTTATACGAACCCATTTCTATTCATCTGTGTGCTGCCCCAAGGCTTGTTTACCTCATCTATGTACTTCCCATCCTGCTCGCTCTGCATCTCAGGTGTCTCCTCAGACTCCACCTTCTCCCCAGATTTTTCTCTGCCCGGAAAACCCTGCCTAGCCATTGACTAATCAGCTTTTTATTAACAATGAGAGCAATACATCTTTACAGTGTACAGAAGGATTATTCCACAGCACTTGGGATTCTAAATCCAGTCATGCTGACCATCAAGAATGAGCACATTGCTTGACGGTGGTGGCGCACGCCTTTAATCCCAGCACTTGGGAAGCAGAGGCAGGTGGATCTCTGTGAGTTTGAGGCCAGCCTGGTCTACAGAGCAGATCCAGGACAGCCAAGACTGTTACACAGAGAAACCCTGTCTTGAAAAACAAAACAAAACAAAACAAAACAAAAATGGTCACATAACCATTACTCCATATATGGCTTCCTAGGTCATCTCAGCTTTCTATTGACTGTTTTGTGGCAATATATTGCTTGTAATCTAAGAAATAAAAGCTTGCCTGAAGACCAGAGTTAGCCACAGAGGTCAGGCAGTGGTGGCACATACCTTTAATCCCAGCACTCAGGAGGCAGAGGCAGAGATCTGTCTGGATCTCTGTGAGTTCAAGGCCATGCTGGGCTACATGAGATTAACCCATCTAAAACAGAAACATCCCGGCAGTGGTAGCACACACCTTTAACTCCAGCACTTGGGATCACACACCTTTAATCCCAGCACTAGGAAGGTTGAGACAGGAAGTGATATGGCTGGGCTGAGAAAGGAATAGAAGGCGGGAGCAGACAGGAACTCAGGTCTTTTCAGGCTCTTGCAGGCTGAGGAGTTACTGAGTTAAGAGGTGGCTGCTCTGCTTCTCTGATCTTTCACCTTTCACCCTGATGTCTGGCTCCCGGTTTTTGTTAAGACCAATTACGATTCGTGCAACACTGTCTCCCTTTTTTTCCTCTGCTGAGAAGAAGCTGTTTAGTTTTGATGTAAAACTACTTATGTGCTTTCCGTTTCTTGCACTTTTGGGGTGCAAGAGCTTTTGTGTGCTGATGTCACTTTGCGTTGTCAAAACTTAAGTACTTACACTTGTGTAGGCCTGTAGAGCTAACTGATGGCCACAGGAACTGTTTTTTTCACAACTTCCAGATAAACTATGGGGATAGTTTAGAGAATTACCCAGTTGATGACTGTAAGAAGGAAGACCCTGTAAGACATTAAATAATACTTCCTTGGTTGGAGATACGACCTGCTGAGATGACTCACCACAAAAGTCATCTAAAGTCTAAAGGAGAGGGGCCACAAAAAGAGATGCACAGCCTAACTTATGGCTAACAGCCATGGACACGAATAGTTGACTGAAGGAACTGTAACACAGCAGGTAAACCTTCCCGGGTGTCAAGTAAAGGGTAAGTCTGTGGATGGAAAGAGATCATTTCTCAACTTGAGATTCAGCCAAGGGTCCATCTGAGGAGCCAGTGAAGACATCCAAAGTGTTAACTTTGTTTAAATCAAGGACAATGGGGTGGGGTGGGTGTTAGACATCCGTGTAGGCTTTAGGTTGACCTCAGTGGCCAGGTGGTATGTGTGGCTTTAAGCACTGGAGCTCAACTTGTATTAAATCTCTACTGTGTCAAAGTCCAGTCTCACCTTGCTGGTCCCCGTTGTCATCATTCTGTTACTGATCTGCCGATCATCTGCCAGACCAGACTAACCTCCTCTTCATTCAACGCACACATGACGTGTGCATCCAGGGTGTGAAGCCGGCGACTCAGGTTACCTCTTATCAAACAGCTTGACTTCCATTTCAAACCCTCACCTATCAAAATTTTAGTAAAACTAGGATTTTCCTGCATTTAAGTTACAGTGTCTCAGGTGAGTCAAGGCATCCGCCAGGAAGCTCTCCTTTCCTTTGGAATTCTGCAGTCAGTGTTTCCTTGCCTCCCCACTTCTGCCAGCCTGCCCAGTAGCTCTGGGGAAGGGTTGCTGCCACGCCCACTACCTCCCCGCTCTTTATTTCCATGGAACAGGTTCTTTCTAATAAGCTAACTTTATCTTTGGAAAGTGAAGAAACCAGAACGTGACCACTTTCCGTGTTTTCTTCCTGCTGCTGCATATTTTCCCTAAGGCAGAGACCCAAAAACCAGCCTAGCAAGCTGAAGGCAGGAAACAGTGAAGCTGTGGGTGTGGGAAGGAACAGGCGTGAAAGGTCATCAGTTAGTATTCAGGTTGTACTTGTTTAAAAGACACAGCCGCCTCTTTTTCTCTGACCCGACCGTCCTAGCTTTTTTTGGTCTAAATCCTGCCTCTTCCAGTAGTGATTCGTTTGTACCTACTATCAACCATGCAATTTATGCCGCATCCTTTAATGATAAATTTTTTTACAATTGCTATAGGACGGACACAAGTATCCGAGGCATCCCTGACAGAAACGTGTTTAGCCCCAAAGTTCTCACAGCATGTTTTTCTTTACTGTAACAAAATACCAAAGACAATCAGCTTAAAGGAAGAAGGCTTTCTCTTTGCTGGTGGTTTTGGAGGTTCAGCTCACGGGGCTTGGCTCCGTGGGGCCTTGCATCATTGCGAGAATGCATGGCAGCAGAGGGATGTTCATTCACAATACTTGAAACTGGAGAGGGTGGGTGGAGAAAGGGTTGGGTTTCAATGTGTCCTTCAAGAACGCGTCCTCCACTGATTTCACTTCCTCCTGGTAGGCCCCGCCTCTTAAAGGTGCCACCACCTCCTCGGAGTGTAACAGGCTGGGGTCTGAGTAGTCAACATGGACTCCTGGGGAGCTTGGGGGATGTAAACTCTAGCAAGCTTTAAGTGGAAATCTGTTTAAGATGCAGGTTCTCAGGTGCCTCTGTAGACCTATTGAGTCAGACTCTCTGGAACTGGGTACAAGCCTTCTATAGGTATGTGACACAGTTTCCAGTTTGAAAACTACTGGCTTATTGATGATAGAAGAAGCTGCCTTATAGAGGTAATATTTGAAAGCCTGTTGCCTAAGCTTGAATTATCTCCAAATGATGAGGTATTCATAACTCTACACAGCAGTACAGCTGACTTTAGAAACCTGTGACCTTGGTTTTAATCTAACTTTGACCTTTTAAACATTGCCTAGATTTATCTCGATGGAACCATAGGGAAGGAGTTAAACCCCTCCTGCATGAATCAACATTGCTATCATTTGTTTTCTGGTAAATAATGCCGACAAATAAATAACACCTCCCTGGATAAAAGTAGCATAACTTTTGAGTTTCTTCACTGTATTGCTTACTGGTTGCTCAGCATAAACCTGATTATTTATATTGGTCTTTAAATTGCTCTGCACAGAACCTAAGGTTGTAGTCTTGGACTACCAGCTAAAGTAGGCAATGGCTGTGTGATGTAACCTGTGTGATACATGGACCTCTAGGTGTTATACCATACAGGAGCATGGTGGCTGTGTGATACAAATATAGGAGGGGAATGGGTGTGATGTAATCCCAGGAGAGTAATGGTGCAGCCACAGGAAGGTGATGGCTATGATGTAATATAAGAGGGTGATAGCTCTGACGTAGCCCACAGGAAGGTGATGACTATATGGTATAACCATAGGAAAGTGATGTCTACAATGTAATCCAGGAAGGTGACATCTATGCTGGAGCCCACAGTCGGGGGATGGCTGGGATGTGATCACAGGGGAGCCATGGCTGTGTGGTGAAAACCAGTCATTCTGAACTTCGGAAAGGAGGAAACAGGGTTTTCAATAAGATTGCCTGATACTGCAGATTGGAATGTGGCTGTCTTTAGATTTTTTTTTTTCCCATTCAAACTTGATGTTTCCAGGCGTTTTGTGATCCCATCCGTAAGGGCAGACTCCTAAGCTGTATCACTATTCTCTCCATGTTCTGTTCTTTGAGGGACCTAGAATTTCTGACCGTTTTCTGGTATCTGACCGTTGGTCTTAGCTTCCTTAGCGCTATAATTAAGACTAATCCGCTCAACTTATATTGCATGTGGCAGGTAAAGAAGCCAGGGCCGAGGAGATAAGAAAGTGATGAAATGGAGAACGCGCTTTAAAACATTTACAGCTGTGTAGTAGGTGGGGGTGAAAGGACCTCAGAAGCTGGTGGACACAGCGAGAAAAGAGGGTACAGCTTGCAAAGGACTTTCAGAGGGAAGTGGATGAGCTTTGGTGGTGCCCTAGGAGTGGCAGGCTGTCGTTCAGCTGGCTAATGAGCTGACAGCCGGGTCAAACTATTACACTTACCCTTGTGGCTGTCCGGCTGCCCATCTCACCGGCCCAGCTACTCTCTGGAGATGACTCCATCACCAGCGACTCTACTTCCAACTGCACTTTCTTAGTCCTAGTCTCACTGAACCTGAGAACTGTTTTTTTTTTTTTTTTTTTGTGTGTGTGTGTTTGTTTGTTTTTATTTTGTTTTTTCAAGACAGGTTTCTCTGTGTAGCTATGGCTGTCCTGGAACTCACTCTGTAGACCAGGCTGGCCTCAAACACACAGAGGTCTGCCTCTGCCTCCTGAGTGTACCACTGCCCCAGCTTATCTATCTATCTATCTATCTATCTATCTATCTATCTATCTATCTATCTATCTATAATTCATCTGCACATGGTAGTTAGCAAACTTTTACAGAGTTCAAGTTTCTGAACTTGAGAAAGCATCCACCTCCCTGGCCTTTTTCTGTTCATCCTCCATTCCTTTTCTCAAAGGCTCTCTCTCTCTCTCTCTTTTCATAACCGTCTCCTCAGTTCCTCTTCCCTGCTTCCTCCTTCTTTCCCTCCACATGTCTGACAAGTTCTGGGGCACCAACCTTTTGCTCACATTGGAAACTTGGGCCAACAGAAGATAAAGGAGATGGATCCCTGGTTTACCAACTTCTTCTCTAGCTGGCAGCCACAGAGGGAACAGTGTGTCGAATCAAATTACAAGACAGTGTACGCCCAAGGTCCTTTCCCTCCTCTCTACCCTCTCAGTGCTACCCAGGCCCTAAATCTGCTCTTTTTTTTTTAATTACTAAGAAATTTTCTATTCATTTTACATACCAAACACAGATTCCCCCTCTCCTCCCTCCTCCCGCCCCCCAGATTTCTCCCCAACCCACCCCCCTTCCCACCTCCTCCAAGGCAAGGTCTCCCATGGGGAGTCAGCAGGGCCTGGTACATTCAGTTGTGGCAGGTCCTAGCCCCTCCCCCTGCACCAAGGCTGCACAAGGTGTGTCACCATAGGCACTGGGCTCCAAAAAGCCCACTCATGCTCCAGGGATGGATCCCGATCCCACTGCCTGGGAGGCCCCTAAACAGTTCAAGCTAAACAACTGTCTCACATATCCAGAGGACCTAGTCCAGTCCCATGGGCTCCACAACTATTGGTCCACAGTTCATGAGTTCCCACTAGTTTGGCCAGCTGTCTCTGTACATTTTCCCATTATGGTCTCGATGTCCCTTGCTCCGTAGAATCCCTCCTCTCTCACATTGACTGGACTCGTGGAGCTCGGCCATGGATCTCTGCATCTGCTTCCATCAGTCACTGGATGAAGGCTCTCTTAGTCCAGTTGGCGCTGGTGGGCCCCTAAATCTGCTCTTATTCACTTCCTTTAGAATCAGGGAGGATTAAAATGTCAGTGATTTCCCTTAGACTGCAGGGAGGGTATCGTTAAGACTCACCGTGTCATACGTGCAAATTTTAGATGTAGGACCAGGCACCGGAGAGGGCTGTCCTCGGCCTCCTTTTTTCAAGACATGTTTAATTAAACACTTAGAAAACCATGTTTCATCATTTGCTATTTTCTTTTAACTTGATAGGGTTTCTAGGACTTCAAGTATACACTGTATTTACTGTTTCTAATCTTTACTCTGTCATCCCCTAGCATTAATTTATAGACAACTCAATCTGGTTAAGTGAAGACGGCAAATCCAAAGCAAAATGGTTGTGGACAGAATCTGAATATACATTCCTCTAACTCCGAAGTCCGAATGCTTTCATGATCTCCGTGCCTTCAGAACCAAGGGCACACTCAGCAGAGTCTTTTTTGCTTCCCTCCAAAAGAACTCTACTAGTGGTTTGTAAGAACATTTAATGTAAGAACATTAAAAGCAGGACACTAACTTAGAGAGGCGGCTGGGCCCCGTGGAAGCGAAACATGGATGATCTGAGGAGCATTGGGCATTAGCCTTGCTAGCATTTCTATTGCTGTGATAAGATAGTATGACCAACAGTCCATCACTGAGAGAAGTCAGGGCAGAAACTCAAGCAGGGCAGAAACCTGGAGCCAGGCATGGAAGAGGAGGCCATGGAGGAGTGCTGCTTAACTGGCCTGGTCTCCACGGCTAGCTTAGTCTGCTTTCTTATACACCCCAGGACCCCCTGCCCATGGGGGGCGTCACCCACAGTGAGTTGGACCCTCCCCCATCAATTAGCAATCGAGAAAATTTATCACAGGCTTGCTCACAGGCCAGTCTGGAGAGGGAGATCCCCTCTTCCAGAATAACTCTAGCTTGTGTCAGATTGGCATGAAACTAGCCAGCACACACATCAGTTCCAGAAATTTACTATGAAAGTCAGCTAAAAAGGTTTTAATCAGAAAACTTCCCTGCGTGATATAATTTTTTTGAAGTTCAGACTTTTTCCTTCTAAATTTCATTAATGCTTAATTTTAAAAACACAGCCTTAATATGCATCCAAACTTATTGGGCAAAACATATGTGAGTTTATAGGCAAAAGGCAATTTATTAAGAGCAAAAAGCAGTTTAAATACATTTCCTGGTATTACATATTTATTCACTGTATACTCATTGTAATTGCAGAGACTCTGACCAAAAATATTTTACATTAGAACTGAAATCTTAAAAATAACATTGTAAATTCAAAAGATGTTAAAACCAGGGCTGTCGAGATGGCTCAGTCGTTAAAGGATAGGCTTACAACCCAAAAGACAAAAGATGATCACACTAATGGATTCTTGATTTTAATTATTTATTTTTTTTGGTGTCTCAGCATTGATTACATCATCCTCTTTCACTCATCTTAATTTGTCATGCCATGAAAACATGCCATTCTTATAATAGTCAATAGTGAAAATTTATCATTGAATTGAGATAATAGATTATAAGATTGGAATATGTTCATTCTCTCACATGGATTGAACGTAATTGGAGGACTGTTGAATGAACCATTACAACCGTGCATGTACTGTAAATGGTATTTCACGCCACTCTTACATGCTACGTAGATACTAAACAGTGGTTGCTACAGGCTCCCCTAGGGATTAATTCATCTTAGCCACCATTTATATTGTACTGAAATAGTGCCTGGAACACAGCTAACACTGAAAGTGATCTTACTGTAGCAATTTATGAGCTCTATTTTAAGAGCAAAGTATTGTTAGTGATGTTGTCTCTATCACTATGACTGAAGATAAATGATCCACTGGTGAGAAATACTAAACCTGCTTAGGTGTACAGTCCCAGGCTCTTCCTTAGTACAGCTTATACTCCATGAGGGGAGAAAGCTTTGGACAATCATTTAATCTCCTAACAGATGAAAACTGAGAACAGCTTTTAGCAAAACTGTTTATTTTCAACACTTTTAAAAAAATAGAGTACAGGGATGTCCATAGAGAATGCAACCACCCTTTAACCAAATAAAGTAAATAAGCAACACAGATCATACTCGCTTTTTTGGGGGAACTTCATAATTAATATAACAAAGGCTTAGAGAGTCCATTAAAAAGGTCTGTTTTAATTTAATTTCACCTAGCTTTGCTCAAACCAACTTGACAATGAAAACTTAGATATATATGTATATATATTATATATGTGTGTACATATATATCAAATATATAATATATATTAAATATTCTATATAATAGATAAATATAATAGAAAACATATATATTGAATATATATGTACACATACACACACACACACACACACACGTATAAACCCCCAAATAGGCTATAACGTTATAGGCTATAATATTAGCCTTCTATGGGCTTTCTCTAGAGAAATGTTGATTTGCAGAAAAACTGAAAGTCTGCTATTTTCCATACTTTACATCAGGTATTGAAGACAAATAGTTACCTTTCCCTGTACATTTAGGTGTAACAAACACTTAGCAACCACGAACCAGGGGCTGTGTAGAAGCTAGATGTACTTCTATTTAATTAAGGAACTGTTTTGAGACTGCCAATATATTTATTTCCATGCACATTTATTACAAATCATGAAGAAACCGAAGATGATCTGTGAGATAACATCATAGGGGAAAATGATTTTAGGCTAAGTCTGCTGGTTTCAAGCCGTGTTCGAGTCTTATTGACAGAGCTGAGCACGCCTACAAACATTTGACTGTCATGCATTTTCATAGACAATTTTCTACCTTGTATTACTTATCTATCATATGTAAGAAATTATTCCCAGATTTAATAGCTCAAACACTATTACCTCCCATTGTCACGGGTCAGGAACTGGGTATGATTTCCCAGAGTCCTCTGGTGCAGGGTCTTTCACAAGGTTACAACCTAAGTATTGACAGGAGCTGTCATTACCTCCAGGCTCAACAGGGAGGATCCTTTCCCGAGTTCATGCAAGTGCTTGTTGGCAGGATTTAGTTCCTTGTGACCTTTGGAAAGAGGCCTGTAGTGGCTTACCAGCCACTGGCAGGGAGGCGCCTCCATCCTGTGTCACCCTTCTCATAACGCAGCTTACCTCCTGGCAGCTGGCCTCCATCATGTGAACAAGTGGGAGAACAAGAGAGAGTGGGCAAGATGGAAGCCAGAGCCTTCTGTCACCACGTGTCAAATGGTCCTCCTATGGTATTTGTCACACTCTGTTTGGTGGATGCAGGTTGCTAGGCAGCCCACACTCGAGGGGAGCATGTTACACAAGCCTGTGAGTACCAGGAAGTGAAGGCACCGTCTTAGAGGCTGCCTGGTGCACATATTAGCAACTGGCGCCTAGAGAGAACCTTCCGAGTCTGATGCTTTGGGAGATGTTGATGGCAGTCTGTCCGATCCTGCGATTGTAAGTCCACACATAGCAAGAAGATGCATAGAAGGCAAGGGCCAGTATTTTGTGTCCAGGTCAGTGCCACAGAATGGAGTTGTAGAGCGGCTGAGCCAGGTCTACAGAGTCAGTTATATCTAGATGTCCCAAAGATAGGAGCACCCACTGAAGTCCAGTTACGTTCAGTGCAGAAGATTGTCAAGAACACTAGAACTTGTTGCAGAAACAAGTTATCTCGAAACTTTGCGACTTCGAACAACAGACATTTACGGCTCACAGATTCTATGAGTCTGAATGAGGAGAGGTTTGGCCCCCTGGCTCAGGAAGTTTCACTCAAGATATCATTAAAGACTTCAGACCTCTGAAGGTAGGACTCACTTTGGAGATGGCGCAGTCATGGCTGTTAGCAGGCGGCCTTGGCTCTCGGGCCATGTGCACCTCTCTGTAGGAGTCCCTGAGTCTCCTCACACCAGGACATCTGGCTTCCCTTAGAGAGACCTATCCAAGACAAAGAAGCAAGAGGAAATCACATAATCTTTTATGGTTTACTCTGGAAAAACACATGTGGTCACTTTGGCCACATGCTAGTCATTAAATTCAGTTATTTGGTTCAGTCCATCCTCGAGGGTGAGGGAGTGATGAAGCTTCCGGTTCTAAAAGGCGAAGTGGGAAGGAATTCTCAGATGAAACCCAGGGCCCTCAGTACTGTAGGCTCATTTCTTAACAAACGAACCATCGAAAACACAATGGGACAGTTAGGGGAGCTCCGCTGTGGCATCCCCTCGCACAGCAGGGTGACTGTGGGTGATGAAAATGAATGCTATGTTTTTCAAAAGGTAGATCTAATGTGGAAGTTTCCACAAGAAGCAAATAACAAATAATGAAGGAGAATTCATAAAAGGCAAATCAAAACCAAACCATCCGCGTCTACGCGTAATTGAAATAATCCTTGCTGCTGACTAGAAGAATACTTGAAGAATAAAATGATCTACTTTTTTAAACTGACAAATTATTCTCAGATATTAAAAACTAATTACAAGACTGAGAATTTGAGTTATGGGATAATTTTTTTTTTTTTTTAGGTCAGACATCAAAACAGCACCTCGGTTGACCATACAGGCTTGGAATTTTAGCACGTGGAGCTGAGGCAGACTGAACACAAAGTAGAGTGCAGCCTGGGGTACATGGTGCTTTTGAGGCTAGCCCAGGCAATTTAACAAGACTATCTCAAAAGAAAACAAAACTCGAGATTGGGAATGGTAGCTTACTGGGACTCTATGGGAAAATTGAGGGAAAGATACATGAGACCAAGAAATTCTCATTTATGTTCACAACACATAGTTAGCTCTTAACTGGGTGGTGGTGGCACATGCCTTTAATCTCAGCACTCGGGAAGTAGAGGCAGGCAGATCTCTGTGAGTTTGAGGCCAGCCTGGTCTATAAAGTGAGTTCTAGGACAGACTTGAAAGCTACACAGAGAAACCCTGTCTCAAAAAACCAAATAAACAAACAGATAAATAAATAAATAAATACATAAATAATAAAAAACAGTTAGCTCTTAAGAAATCAATGAACCAAAATGTTTTACAACGTAATTCCTTAATTTTTAAGTTCAGATTAAACTCAGAACAACCTGAGTTCAGATCTCCAGGTGTGTCAGCACACGCCAGTAAGCCCAGACCTGGGAGTCCAATAGGAAGAGGAGGCAGGAGGATTGCTGAGGCTTTCTGGCTATAGCTTAGTTAAGAAATGGAGAAGCCCAGGTTCAGTGAGATGCCTTATCACATGGGGAGTAAAACCATCATGTCTGTGTGCCTGGGCCTGTGAATCTTTGAACACACGTGCATAAAATACACACAGAAAAAAACCCCCTGCACATACAATTTACATATTTCTTTCTTTAACTCTAGCATGTTATTCTGTTATTTTGCTGTCTTAGTTAGGGTTTCTATTGCTGTGAAGAGACACCATGACCACTGCAACTCTTATAAATGAAAAACATTTAATTGGGGCTGGCGTACAGTTTCAGATATTCAGTCCATCATCACCAAGGGAGGAAGCATGGTGGCATGCAGGCAGCCTTAGTTTTTAAGTTATTTAGGATGATAGGAATTACAGGTTAATAGTCACCCATACTTGTCATGTGTATAGTTATGTTAGGTTTTCCAAATTTACAGAAATATATGTCAGATGGACAGGTAATCTTCAAACACTTCATAGACCTAGAGAATATGGCATTTAAATGTTTTGATTACTTAGAATTCTGTTGACATGAGGCATGATTGCTCCTGGCAGCACCAATGTGATCCTGAGGGAATATTGGGCTTTTAAGACACTCCGTTTGGAAGTTTGTCTTCTTGGCACAAAATGGCCTGCTGGGCCAAGAACTGCCCTTGCCTCAACTGCTGACAGTATGAATGCTGTCCTTTCTGGATGAGCAGGATACAAGGAAAAGTGACTACTGAACTCTGCCAAGACAGGGTAAGATGATCTTTCAGAATTCCTGCTTCTGAAAATGGTCTGTCAGATATTATAGGCCTGTAGCCAAATTGGATGCCCCAACGATGCTGAGAAACTTTAGGTGACTGTCCAGGCTGCCAGCTGTCTCTGTCTACTCTTGCATGAATTTCAGAAATTGCTTGCTTGCATTTTCTGTTTTCTCAGGTAATATTATGTTCTTTCTCAGGTCTTTGGTGAGACTGAAGACTAATAGTTACAGTTAAAATCTTCTCATATCTTAGGTAGAACGTATTAAGGACTAGATTCAGATTCTTCAGGCTAGGACAGCTACTGGAGTAATCTCTGTAACCTGCCATTTACCTATGTTCTGGACATCTCTGGATTTTAGTATATGTCTCTTGTTTGGTGTTTTTCTTGCTGGTTATATTTCTATTTTTGTTTAGGTTGTTACCTTTCCCCTCTCCTGGATGATACTTGATAATCGTTCCTATTATATATGGATTTATATTAGGTTAGAACTTTCTTATTTAGACAAAAGGGGAGATGTAGTGGGTGGCTGTTCTGTCTATGACCCTGAAGCACCGCCCCTAGAGATGCGGCAGGTAACTGCTCCACCTGCCTATGACCTTGAAGTACATGGGCTGTGGCCTCTTGGCGACCTTTAAGACCTGAGACAACATGTAGGCACTCTCTCTTCACTCCCTCCTGGGACTTGGATGCGGGACTGATTCAGGCTGCTTGAACAGTGTTCCAGAACCTGCGTCGATTCTGTTCTGCACAATGAGTTTTTCTGATTAATACACCCTTTTGCCCTTTAAACAGACTCAATGGATTTCTTGTTATAAAACCACCATACTTAGTTTTCAAATGAGTGTGTAAAAACTGTTGTGTGTAGGCAGACGCTTTTGTTGGAACCATTGGCTCCCCAATAATGACATGGAAACTTATTATTAACTATGAAAACTCAGCCAATAGCTCAGGTTTGTTTCTTCTTTCTTTTTTTTTTCATTATATTTTTTCATTTATTTTACATATCTCCCTCCTCTCCTCTTATTCCCTCCCTTCACCTCCCGTCTGCCTCCCCCCACTTCTCCTCTGTCTCTGTTCAGAAAGGGGCAGGCCTCCCATGAATGTCAACAAAGCATGGCACATCAAGTTGAGGCAGGACCTGGCTCCTCCCCCTGCATCAAGGCTGAGCGAGGCAACTCAGCATGGGGGACAGGTTCCCAAAAGTTAGGCTTGTTTCTAACTAGCTCTTATTACTCAAATTAACTCATATCTTTTAATCTACGTTCTTTTTACTGTGTATTGCCCATGCTGCTTCCTCTCCATCTGACTGGTGACTCCGCTTTTCCTCTTCCCAGTGTCCTCTGTGCCTGGAAATCTTGCCTAGCTATTGGCCATTCAGCTTTTTATTAAACCAATCAGAGTAACACATCTTCATAGTGTACAAAATGATTATTCCACAATGGTTGTGTATAAAGAGGTCAAATAAAAGCAATTACGGATCTTAGGTCGAATTTACACTTACTTTCCAGGAGTTTTTAGCCTGGAAATCAGTCTTTATGCTGCTCATTTTGATTCCTGAAATGGAGCATGGAGGCAGAATGAGTGTGTTGTTATAGGAAATGCAGAAAACCCTGTTGGTGGAGGTGTGAGTGAGCCAGCCCCGAAGTTGTGAGCATGGGAGAGCTGTCCCCATTTCACATGGTGGCATGGTGGGAGAGCTCCCCGCTGCCCCCATCTCCATCAATGCCTGAGGCAGGTGGGAGAGCTAGCCTGAGGTCATAAGAATGGAAGAGTTGTCCCCGACCCCAACAGCTGCAGCACCCCAGAAAGTTGACCCTGCACCTGCCTAGGCAGAACAATACAGCTGACCTTGAAGGTGTAGGTGTGAGAAAACTGACTCTGAGGACTTGAAAGCGGGAGAAATGGCCCTGCCCTTGTTCATTGCTATAGGGGGTGATCTAGCCAAGGCAATGCTGGAGAGCTCACCCTGGCAGTGAAGACAGGGGAAGGTTAGTGGGCTGATCAACCCTGCAACTACCTGTGGCAGTAGGGTGGAGGTGGGGGGTGAGTGGGTGAGAGTGTCAGTCCTGTGAACCCAGGGCTGCGGGATCTTCATGATACAAGGCATCAACGGGCTGTCCAGGAAGAGTCCTAGTGAAGGCCCAGTGTTGATGGTGTAGCAGTGTGGGGGTTTGAACGAAAATGGGAGTGGTACTATTAGGAGGTGTGGTCTTGTTGGAGGAAATGTGTCACTGTGGGGGCGGGCTTTGAGGTCTCTTTTGCTCAAGCTTCCCTCAGTGCGACTGTCATTCGACTTCCTATTGCCTCTAAGTCAAGATGTAAGACTCTCAGCTCCAGCACCACATCTGGCTGCATGCTGCCACGCTCCCCACCATGATGATAATGGTCTGAACTTCTGAAACTATAAGTAAGCCCACTCCATTAAATGTTTTCATTTATAAGAGTTGCTGTGGTCATGGTATCTCTTCTCAGCAATAAAAACCTAACTAAGACAAGCAGAGACCAGAGGCCTTGAATCAGACCAGTGATTCTTTGGGATGAACACCTGCATGTAAAAAAGTGTGGATAAAGGGGTTTATTGCATGAGTCACTGTATCACACTGCAGCTTCCATGATGAGAGTCTCCATTTCTTCCTATTTTTTCCTCTTTCTTCTCTTAAATTTTATTTTGTTGTATTTGGGGGTCGGGGGAGATGGGTGAGATTGGGAGACATGATGTGGAGACATGATGTGAAAGACACAAAGAATAAATAAAAATAAAGTTAAAAAAAGAAATGCAGAAAAGTACAACCCCTTCCTTCCTCTCCCTCCCTCTTTCCTTCCCCCCTCATTCTTATCTCCCTTCCTCCCTCCCTCCCTCCTTCCCTCCCTCCCTCTCTCCCTTCCTTTTTTCTCTCACAGTCACTGTTGGGACTATGTCTCAAGTCTTGGGTGGCCTTGACTTTAGCAAGCCTTTACAGAAAGATCATGCCCTGCACAGAGAGCTTCTTTTCCTTAACCAAGCACTTTGAAGACGTTTCTACTCCTAAGAAGGCTCCAGACTCCATAGGAACAGTTTAGTTTATTACATCTGATGAGTTTTTGTTTGTTTGTTTTTTGTTGTTTGGGTCTGGTTTAGGCAGCCATATGCTGAGATATCATGGATGAAACTTCTCTGTCATTTCTAGGAGACAAAATTTTTTGATCTTATGGCTCTTACATTCTATTACTTTTCTCACAATGTTCCCTGAGCCTTAGGTACAGGAGTTGTATTGTAGATTTATCCATTTGGGCTGGGCTCCTGTCTTAGTTAAGGGTTCAATTACTGTGAAAAGATACTATGACCATGGTAACTCTTATAAAGGAAAACTTTTAATTGTGGGTGGGTGGGGTTACATTTTCAGAGGTTTAGTCCATT
>CABHPQ010158865.1:0-25888 GCA_902168405.1 Peromyscus aztecus
CCCCTAAATAAGAATTTTTGCACATATAACTTTTTTTTGTTTGATTGTTTTGTTGTTCCAGACAGGATTTCTCTGTGTGTCCCTAGCTGTCCTGGAACTTGCTCTGTACACCAGGCTGGCCTTGAAGACAGAGCTCCACCTGCCTCTGTCTCCCAAGTGCTAAGATAAAGGTGTGCACCACCACCATCCTGCATGCTGATAAATTTTATCTTTGAAATTTTCAGGATAAATTATCATTTGAACATCAAAAAATACACCATATCAATATCTTTTGATGTCCTCATCACAGAACAGTGACCCCCCCCTTTTCTTTTAAACACCTCACACAGAAAAGCCATTGAAAAGAGTTTGTTATGTGTCCCTATCTATCCACATTCATATCAGATGGCTATTACTGCTTTATTGCTGATCTGTGCTATGGGCGTATGCTAAGTATAGAAAGCACTAAAGTGAGTAATTCGGTATAACTCGGTTGTCAGTTGATATCTGTATAATCATCATGACTTACTGGTCCTTAGGTACATGGGACAAGATCTTGCAGAATCTCTAAGCATCATATGGATTTCTGTTTTCTGCTCTGTCCTGTGGGCTTTTCAGAACAGAGCCATCTCAGGTATCCCTGAAGTGATAGGAAGTTCATGTGTTTCCATGATAACACACATCCCAGTACATGTATGGTATCTCATGGTGCCACTGGGAAGCACACGTGTGGATGTACAGAACCTTCAAAACTCACATATTATCAAGAACAAGTTGTGTCAGGATGAGGGCACATATGATAAGAAGCTTGGCAACCAGGAGCATCATTCTGTCAGACTACACATGAGGTCCATGCGCAGAGGAAGCTCCGGAGAAAGGAGAGAGTCATCGGGGCTTCCATCAAGCCAGTTACAGATCAGAGAGGTTTGGTTACAAGAAGGAACTAAAACTTCAAAAATGAGACTATATGCTCGAGTTCCATATTGTACAAACTGTCTAATGAAGTACCCCAACTCTTTCTCTCAGGAGGAAATTCCTTCCTTCAGACACACAAAAATCATGTCCCACCCATTCCCCAGCCCAGCTCAAACTGTGGCATCATTTCTTTATGAGTTGGTGAACTCTAAAAAGGATCACTTTTCTTTCCCCATGACGTATGAAGTCGTTCATTCAGCTGCTTTGTCCTTCAGCATGCCCTCATCTCTCAAGTCCTTTTCCTTCTGCGCAATTCAGAACTGAGTTCTTTGCAGCTCTTTACATAGCTCATAGCTCTGAGAGAGAACTCATAACTCTCTAATCATCATTAGATGAATGTGTTGAGCACATGCTCTGTGTTCGGTACTGAGGGGATCAGTAAGTAGAAAGCATGTAATAGGGTTTCTAGTTAGTGGAGCCGACAGGCATGAAACAAGACAAAGAAATCAATATAAGTAAAAAGATGAGTAAGTATACATTTGATGGATAATCAGCAAGGTAAGGATAAGAACAATTCCTTGCTCTTCTGCTGTCATGAATGTGCTCTCTGTGTGTGCTTTCTAACACAGTTACCAAAAGCCACTCCGAGCTCCTGAGAACACAAAATGTATCCAATGTCACAGAAAGATGGTTTTATTTTAGTCTTAATCAATTTAAATTACAACACTTATTTGACTAGTGGTGAATCTTTGGACAACACAACTCTATGGTGTTATAGATTTCTGTTTTTTTAAGATTTGTTTATTTTATGTGTACGAGTGCTCTAGCTGCAAGTAGAACTTCTTGCCAGAAGAGGGTGCCAGTTCCCACTATAGATGGTGGTGAGCCACCATATGGTTGCTGGGAACTGAACTCAGGTCCTCTGGAAGAGCAGCCAGTGCTCTTAACTGCTGAGCCATCTCTCTAGCCCCATAGATTTCTGTCTTAAGGCTGGAAACACATTTATAATTCTGTATTTGTCTATGATTGTTTTTAGTTAAGGACAGGTGCAATTTAAATCTTTACTACTATTGACTCTTTAATAGACAGCATAACAAGTTGTATATATGTGCTCAGTTAATAATAATACATAGGCCCAGTCAATCAGTCAATCAAAAGAAGCGTGAAACCCACACCATAACAACAAAATAACAGGAATCAATAAACACCACTAACTGATAACTCTCAAAAACATAGTATATGCAGTAAAACAATGGAGGCAGAAACATGTCAATCTATAAATATTAGGAAGCAAGATTTCCAGATTTCTCATATTTATAGCTGACTGCCAGACCCTTTCAGTGTGGCTCAAAGACAAAATACATCAGGATAGAGGACATACTTACAGTCAAATACAAAGTTTAGATTTGAGATGGGGCCAAAGAGCTTAGTTATCCTAGGAAAGCTGGAGCTTTGGAGACAACATGGTACCTGATCTCAGGTTCTAGAACATTCTTTTTTGTTTGTTTGTTTGTTGTTTTTTGTTTTTTGGAGACAGGGTTTCTCTGTGTAGTTTTGGTGACTGTCCTGGATCTCGCTCTGGAGATCGGGCCGGTCTAGAACTCATAGTGTTCCGCCTAGCTCTGCCTCTCGAGTGCTGGGATTAAAGCACTCTAGAAGCCGCCCGGCTTCTAGAACATTCTTATTCTTGGAGCCTCTCTTTATTTTCCTAAAAGCTGTCCTGTAGACACCTAGTTAGGTTGTTCTCAGGGCTGGCTGACATGATTCATGCTTTGCACTATATCACAAACCAGCACTTACTGCCTTCTGGATGCTATTACTCTTCTATTACTTTAATTCATTCTCACAGTGGTCTGCCTGGCACTGGTATATTTTTTTTAAGAGCTGCTTTAGGAGAGGTAGAAGCCCTGTGGTGTAGCATCCTTATTGAGCTAAATGCATCACTTCACACAGATGCATTCACACTGAGAATCCAAGAAGTTGCCTTGAAGCTATGGCATCCGACAACAGGGTATGAGATAGCCTAGAAACACTCTTGTGGATGCAATTCCCCTACCTCCAACTCTTCAAGTGTTTCAATTCTTAAAGTAATACTCTCAGTAGTGAGCCTTTGAAAATACTCTAGCAAGCAATTTCTTAACTGTATTCAGTGACAATCCCACTGTTATTATAATTATTCTGTATGATATTACAGAGAACACAAAAATACCTCACAGCAAGTAACTCCATCAACAAATAGCAAAATTGAACCAGTTAATCTAAGCTTTGTATTTTTTATACTTCCCAACTGGATTAATTCTGTAATTCAGCTTTCCACACAGTACAAAAGGATGCTCATATTTCCTTGAAGATCACTCGTGATCGTCCACACGATGCTGCTTCTTCATCAGGAGCCAGTCTGCTTGTGACTTATATATGAGATTCCATGCCCAGATTTCCCAGTTGAATGTCACATCTTCTCTGGCATCAAGCCTTCCTGAATGCCTGGACCCGATTCTGAGGGCCACTGATTGTTTATCTGCCTGGGTATCAAAAGTAATTGCTCCTGGCACCTCCTCTGTTCTCTTGTCAGACCTGATCACATTACAGCCTTAACTCCCCACTCATTCTGTACAGCGGGGAATTAGTAGCTGTCCCCTGCTGTCGTGTGACTTTCCAGGGATGTGTGAGCAAATTTCCACTCATCCCAGCTAGGGTACAGACAACAGACCAAAGAAATGATTCCATCCTAGTCTAGTTTGTTGAGTCAAGTGAGCTGCCCGGGGTTACCTGCAGGTGCATCACCATAAGCTCAACATGAGCCACAAATGCTGCATCCCCAAAGCTCCCTGCATACCACATAAGCATCTCAGCTGGCTAGATAGTCTCTTCACCCAGTAATCACTAATTGCTTTCACAAGCTTAGGGAAGGGCCTGTGAATCTTTCTGTAACTTTCTGAGCATCATATATTTCACGAGCTCCTTGAATCTTAAAGATCCTTCCTCCACCCTCCTTTCTCTGGGAGGGACTGGTTCAGTTCAGGGGCAATAGCTACGCAACTCCTGCCCAGCCAATGTGTCACATTAAAGAGGTCTATTCAGAAGTACCAGACTAATACATCTGGTTCTACTGTTCTGTCCTTGTTGCTATTGCAGAACTACATGTCTAGATATTATGAGTTCATGGTCTGAAGAAAGTATCAAGAAAGATGCCCAGAATTCACAGGTGTCTTTCAGAATTCTAAAGATATGCTAATACTTCAATGACATTCTCAAAGGAGGCTAGGTATTTTTCTTTTTGGATTTCTCTCCAGGACTCTAACCTTTGGGCAAATATTAATAAATGAATCATTATTAGTGGACATGCCTAAATCTACCTGTAGGCACCTACAGACCATAAGAATATTCAATAAACCTCTAGGGAAATTCCTTATATATTGTTTTGAATGGGGATTAATAGAGGCTTCAAAACTGAATCTACCTGGAACCAAATCTTGAATCTCCCACTAAGTTTATGCAAAAACATTGAGAAGTTGGTTAGACCTTAGTTGATTCAGATTTTCCATTTGTTAAACAGAAATCAGAATGGTACTTAACCCACAGTGTTATTAAAAGGATTTGGTGAATTATTACAAAATAAGGATTTGGATGAGCACTGGCCCATTGACCTATATATATTTTTTTTTTTTGGTTTTTCGAGACAGGGTTTCTCTGTGTAGCTTTGCGCCTTTCCTAGAACTCGCTTGGGAGACCAGGCTGGCCTCGAACTCACAGAGATTCGCCTGCCTCTGCCTCCCGAGTGCTGGGATTAAAGGCGTGCGCCACCACCGCCCGGCCCATTGACCTATTGGTATGGACTCTTTCTTAAATGTCTCCCAAAGGCTAAGTGTTGATGGCTTGGTTTCTAGTGAGCATCGTTATTGGGTTGGGGGTATTAAGAGGCGAAGCCTAGGAGAAGGAAGTTAGGTCATTGGGGGCATGTCCTTAAGACAATTATTGGAACCATGGCCTTTCCAACTCTCTTTTGCTTCCCAGATGTTATGAGGTGGGCTGCATTCCTCGCCATGGAATCACAACAGTCCCAAAGGCTCATGATCAAGTGACCAAGGACTGAGAACTATATAATGGTTATCTGAAGTAAAGCTTTCCCTTTAAGTTGATTAAGTATTTTGTCATAGCAGTGGATAACTAACACAGCCATGCCCAGTGAACACACTGTTAATTTTCTTCTGTCATTACTTGGGAGTTTGATAGTTGGTGTGGTGTATTCTCTAATGGCCTGTCCAGGTCTCACACAGTAGATGCCCAGCCACTCTGGATGGGAGGATTGGCTAAGCTGGCTGGGCCTCTTTCCTGTATAGTCTTTCCTGGAACTTTATGCAGCACTGCTATGTGTCCATCTGGTGAAAGCAGATCCTGCCAGGACTCTTAAGCTCAAAGTCTAGGAGTCATACAATATCCCCCAAAATACATTCTTTTGGCAAAATATCAGAACAAGTCTAGATTTGTGGAAATGAAAGACATTCATTTTAAATGGAAATTTGGTGATACCAGATTGCAAAAGGGGTGTCAATGCAGGGAATTATAGAATGACTAAAGTCCCCTTAGAAAGAGCTTACCAAAACTTCTGTCTCTCCCATGTTTCCATCATCTACCTACATATGCTACACAGGCAGTTGAAAACTGAAGGCCAGCCAATAGAGGGCTGCAGCATTACCTTCATAGTCCACACATTCCTGCCTCCCTTTTCTTCACTTGTTCGCTGTATTCCCGCCCTTGCTATCTAGTCGTGTGGTCTGTCATACATCATTAGTAATCCATGAAGAATCATGGTGTCAGCTTCTCTGAGTGTGACCAGTGACTAGAGTCACAGAGAGGTGACATGCCTCACCTCTGCCAGTATCAGTGAAGCAGCTTCTCTTCAACATGGTGTAATTATCCCTGTCTCATATTTTCATCATTCATCACTTGAGTTCAAGGTAATCATAGAAGGGAATCGGGCTGAGGCATGGCATTCAGCGGTCGAGTACTTGCCTAGCATGCATACAGTGGTTCAACCACATACATACATGGACCTTGGAGCTTAAAAGCCACTTTCCTCATCCTGCATAGGGCATGCTCCTGGTCAGAGGCACCCTTCAGATCTGTGACAATGAAGCTCACCTTGTTTCATCATACCACTGTGATATAGCCAACTCAATTTCGCTCAGGATCAAGAGGACCATTTAAGATAATAATATTAACATATCCATAGAACTCTTGATCTTCAAACACCCCTAAAAGCATTAGCAAATTAATTTTCCTGGAACTCTCAGGATGCAGGTAATTATTTTGACAGTTGGACAGAGTGAATCAGATGGCATATTGACCTGTGCTAGCCAATGAAGACTGCCAGGTACAGCTCTAACCCACCCTTTGTCTCTTCCTATTCACCATTATATCCATCACTGGACACCCGGGTGTCCCCACGTGATTGTAAGGAACTTAATCTCACGAGCACTTATTGGAAATATTCATTATGGGCTCAGCAACTCTTCAGACTTTCAACTGGGTAAATAGGTAAATATGGGGAAAGAACAAAGAGGGTATGGTTTCACATATTAAACCACCTAACCTAACCAAAGGTTCATGGAGAAATGAGTGGGTCAAGAAAAGGACAGGTTATGGCTGGGGTATCTTGTGTTAGAAAGCCATATAGTAGAAGGACTGATAAGGACATGTCCAGAAGCAAAACAACTGACCTAAAGAGACCCCAGCTGGTCAAATTTAGGACAATGCGAGTATAAAATAAAATACTGAAGGGAAGGGATAGCTATACCATATTATATAGGAAATAGTGTCCATGGTTATGTTAGTTAGGGTTTCTATTGCTGCACTGTGACCAAAAACCAAAATGATTATAGTTCATCACTGAAGGGAGCCAAGACAGGAACTCAAACAATAGGAACCTAGAGGCAGGAGCTGATGCAGAGGTCATGAAGGGGTGCTGCTTACTGGCTTCTTTCCCATGGCTTGCTCAGCTTGCTTTCTCATAGAACCTAGGATCACCAGCCAGGGATGGACCACCCACAATGAGCTTAGCCCTTCCCCCATTAATCGCTAATTAAGAAAATGCTTTACTGGCCTGTCTACAGCCAGATCTTATGGAGGCATTTTCTCAGTTGAGGCTCCCTCTTTTTCAATGACTCTTGCTTATGTCAAGTTGACATAAAACCACCCAGCACAATAGAGATAGACAAAGAAAATAAAGTGTAGAATGAATTTCTGTCTTTGAAAGATAAACACCTAATAAAGTTGAAGGGAAATTATCACATTGAACAGCAAGAATTTACTAGAAAAGAGAAGATTCAAATGGGGTCAAAATATCACTCTGCTAGCTACTGATTAGTTGGGCCTGGAAAACCTATTGCTAAAGTCAATTTAGACTGCTTTAACAGAACACAACAGACTGGGTAGGGAATGAACAACTGGCATTTATTTCTTACAAGTCTAGGAGTGAGGATTCCAAGATTAGTAGGGCTGTCACCTGGCTGGTGCATGTCTCCTTCTCACTGGGGAGCCCTCTTTTCATAATCAAATTCTCGAAGGCTCTACTTTATGAACTAACTTTCCAAAGGTCCCACCTCTTACTGGCATCACTTAGGAATGAAGATTTCAACAAATCCATCTGGAGAGAAACAGATATTCAGATCATAACATGTGTCTATGCAATGACTAAATCTATCAGACACTATTAAATTAAAGAAACTACTGAAATACTTTACTAAAATACTTTACTAAAATAGTTTACTAAAGAAAATACTGGGGCAAATTGGCATCTTAAACCCTCTGACTGCTGGCAGTGAAAAATGTAACACAGTTTACATTATTTTCTCATATCTTTGAGGAATATAATTTGCAGACCACAAAGTCCACTTAACATTTAAGTGTTCAATGATTTCATTGAGTAGAGAATACTGAATTTCATTTCTCTTTAGTAGAGATACTGGAAAAGGGAGTTCTGGGATATATGTGCCTATGCCTAACAGTGGAAGAGACCTTATTCTACACTGGCTCCCCAACAATGGATGAGGGATCCAATTTCTCACATTTCACCAATATTTGCTTGCTATTTTGGGGTCTTTTCATTTTCAGTCATGCTATGGGAGTATGAAGTACTAGCTCACAATTTTCTTGTTCATCCCTCTGCTAACTGATGACAAACCTCTTTTCATGTTCTTTTTTTTTTTTTTGGTTTTTCGAGACAGGGTTTCTCTGTGTAGCTTTGCGCCTTTTCTGGAGCTCACTTGGTAGCCCAGGCTGGCCTGGAACTCACAGAGATCCGCCTGGCTCTGCCTCCCGAGTGCTGGGATTATCTTTTCATGTTCTTATTGGACATTCATATATATTCTGGAAAAATGTCCATTCAAATATGTATCTAATTTTATTTGATATTTACATTTCTTCTCTTGAGTTTTATACACTTTTTGAATATTGAAAATACAAGTTATTTATCAGATATATAGGTTAAAACACTTTTTCATAGTCTATAACTTGTCTTTTTGATTTCCTTAATATATCTTTTAAAATACTTTAATTTTATTAAACACTGACTTGTTAGTCTTAAATTTTTAAGGCATGTATTTTAGTATCATGTATATTATCTACTCTTCCTGTTTCTCAGATAAAAATGCCCTGACAAACGCAACATCAAGGAGAAAGGGTTTATTTTGGCTCACAGCTCAAAGAGAAGTCCATTGTGGCATGGAGATGGCATAGTGACCAGAGTGTGAAGCAGCTGGTCACATCTTTGTTACAATCAGGAAGCAGAGAGACGAATGCAAGGGCTCAGTTAGCTTTCTTTTCTTACGCAGTTCAGGACCCCAATCTATAGAATGGTGCCACACAGTTTTTATTGTGGGTCTTCCTACCTTGTGACCATAATGTAGAAAGTCTTCGCAGGCATGTACAGGGATGTCTTTCCTTAGTGATTCCAAATACCCTCAAGATTAGCTATTACACTGTGGGAAAGAACTGTTAACCCAAATAATAAAGGTGTTATTATTTCATTGTGTTTTCCTACAAGTTTGTAACTATAGATTTCAGTCTTGTGTTTATAATAATACTCTACTGTGCATTTATTTATATGTGGAATCCCACTAGGATCAAATGTTTTCTTCCCCTTTCTTTCATTTTGAATCTTTGGGTATAAATGTAGCTCTTACCCTCCATCAAAGAAACTTTTTTTTTCTCAGCAGAGAGAAGTCATTACAGAAAAACTACAACTGTTTAAAATACAGAGAACAACTGACCATGGAGTACAAATTGTATGTGAATCCTGCAGGCATTCAAACCCTTCTTGTTCTTTTTGTGGTTGTTGTTCACTTACAGCCATAAACTTAGTGCCCTTCATTGAAAAACAGTGGTTCTTCCTCATTGAATTGTTTGGTTCATTTGTGAAAGACAAATTATAAATATAAGACTATTTTATGATTTAACTGTATCTATCTGATTTTGCTGTGTATTATGCAAATAAACACTACATGATCTTGGTTGCAATGCAGTTATGACAAACGTTAAAGTCAGGTAGGATAAGTCTTTTAAGTTTATTTTTTCAAAATTGTAATTCCTTTTTGTATTTCATATGACTTTTAGGATAAATTTGCTGATTCTATAAAAATACTTTATGAGATATCTATAAAGGTTATATTTAAAATGCATATATCTAGGGGGGATAATAGCCATCATACAATTTCTTATCTGATCAATGGACATGTAATTTCTGACAAATTCATTTGAATAGTCCTTAACTTGTCTCTGTAATGTTTGGGGTTTCTTGTGCACAAGTGACTTTTTTGTTGTTGATAAACTAGTGCTTAAATATTTTTAAATTTTAATGGCTTTATACATAGAATTGCTTTCCTAGGTTAATTTTAATTTGCTTTTCATTGTTCATTGATACTGGGTAGAGATAAAATATTGCATCCTATATTGACTTTTCTCTAATAAAGGGGGAGAGCTTGAGGTACTATATAAAAACAGACTTAAGGGGAACATCCGTATGCAACTCTGCTGCTATGTGTCATCTGATGAGGAGAGTTGTAATCTCATGGGTCCGTAGAGAACCCAGGCTTTTTTTTTTTAAAGAAATGAGAAAAACAGACAATTTTAGTATAAAATGTTATTTCTATACTAATGAAAAGGGATTTGAAAAATTAAAATACAGAGCTAATAGCTGAATAGTCAACCTCTTGGGTGTTGTGGAAATTTGAAGTTTACCATATAATTTCTATCTATCTATCTATCTATCTATCTATCTATCTATCTATCTATCTATCTATCTATATACATATATAGTGTTTCACTTCCTTGTGCCCATCTTGTAGATGGTGTGGCACTCAGGCATAGAGTCAGATACCTGATGTCTTTTGCATGAAAACTATTCCCCAGGCCACACCAACAAAGAATATAATATTCACTGTTCTGTCGGGATGCTCTCTCTGGGTTTGTAGATTGGCAGCAATGGAAAGCAGAAATATTCTTATAGATAACCATAATTTCTCTTTGACCCATTCACATTTTCCTTCTGACTTACACCTGCTGTCTTGCCCTCTCTCTAATTTGTAAGGACATCTGAAGAATTAATTACCCTGCATTATAGGTAAATTTTGGCCCCAACCTTGATTCTATGCAGCATCTTACAGAATGGCTACCCTGCTTCTCTGTCCTGTCACTCAAGGCAGATTCTCAGAGAATTATCTTGATATGGGAATGTATCAGTTTCTCTTCGGAATACCTGCCTAAAACTTACATTTTAATGCACGAGTTTCTAGCTCTTGAGAGGGTGTTCCTAGAAAACAATTCATATTTAAAATTTCTTTCCATTTATAGTTAATGAAAATATCATTTTAAATTCAAGCTATCAAGGTCTCCCCCCTCCACTGGAACAGCCAGTTTCATTTAGATTTATAAATTTAATAGACTGTGTCTGTCACATCTAGTCAACACTGTCATATTTGGCTTCCAATAAAAACAACCAATCTTCTTGTTTTAGCTCTATAAATCTAAAATTAATTGGTCATGGAATCCAAGAATTAGTAATATATTGGCAGTGAAATGACAAAGATTAAGTGGAATGGATTTTAGTTCTTGAAACTCTGCAAAAGTTTTTTTCATGAACTTAAGGGTTTTACTACCATCCATCCTCTTTGGTGTAGTGTGGCCCCTTGCCAAACAAGGTCATTTTTATTCTAGTATCGCCTGTCTGTCTATGATGATCAGTGCCCAGTCTAAAGGTGGGGGTTTAGCCAACAAGAGCTTCAAGTGTTCATTCTTTTCATTAATTTGCAACAGTTAGGCTAAATAGTCACTGTCTTGGAGATATCTGGTAAAAACAAAACAAAGAAAAAACCCTTAGTGATTCTTTTACTATTAGACACTGTTTCCCTATTAATTATGTAAAAGAAGCAAGGCATGTTAACAAAGGAATTGTTTGGGGAAGAACAAGGTGAGGAAAGAGAAGGAAAAAAGCAAATCCTTATGGAATGCATACCATGAGTTAGAAAATATTTAGATTGCTGTACATGTAGTAACTCAAGTATTTTACAGTTCAAAAATGGAATCATAAAGAGAAAGATCAAAGCAGTATGTATTAAGCCTTTACTACAGAACAGGTACCACAGTGATTGCTATCTATGAATTATTTCTAGGTCCTAAAGGAAACAATATTTAAAGTACTAGTATGATATTTTATAGACAAGGGAATATAGAATTCTGAAGGTAAGTAAATTGTCTAACCATCCATCAGCCATAGTGGCTGCAACCTCACAGTGTAAATACTGTATTCTTGGAGAATGTACTATACTGTTGGAGGTAAGAGCATTTAGTCTTAATATTAATTAGTTCAAAGACAGGTCAAACTTATAAATGATCACAATAAATTATGTATATTGCCTGGGTTATGGAATTTAAAATGTAGCTGACATTCACACATACATAATTAGGTACAATTAATTATATTTTCCCTTCTTGCTTACCATTTGAAGTTTCTTCCAGCGTCTTGATGCGCTTCTGTATGGAAGTCACTTCTCCATTAACCATGGAATGTAAGGACCTGGGATGGGCCACGTGGCAACTGGAAATGAGGTCCTGTACCGTCAAGCAGAGGACCCATGCCCCTGGGAAATAGGCAAGACAAGGACTGGTAAAGGGTCACAGAAGGGAAAAAAGGACAACCTCTGGATCCTCAGTGTCTCTAGAAACCAAAGAAGTATTTGACCCAAACCAGAAGCCTCCTCTCCTACCTGGACAACCAAGTTCCATCTTATTCATCTTCCCATTTCCTTCTTTCTAGGCCATAGGGATTCAGTTTTCCTTGTATAAGTTTTCTAAAAGAAAAAAAATCCCAGAGGAATGTTCCTTACATAAAAGATATTACTTTGAACTGATAGGACATTTGTGTCAGCTGAAACAATGACTTTCCTGACAGTGTCCTGGAAGACAGTGTCGCCTCTACAATCTTTTCTTTCTTCCATGGGGTTTTAACTGTCACATTCTTAACATCTGACCTTCAGGGGCCAGAGGACAGGAAAATAGAGTCAGGGCTTTGATGGTGACGCCACAGCTCTACCTGCAAGACCCTGACCCTGGTAACCCTAGTTCCTACCTAGTCTTGAAGAGCTGAAGGCCAGGCTCTGTCTCCAGCAGGTAGGTCTTGGCATATGCTCTTTCCCCCTTCTGATTTTTGGGAAAGGAGCAGAGAATGGTGAAGTCAAGACATGGCTTGAGACACCTGCTGTAGGCTGAACTGTATTACCCTAAAATTCACCCCAAACTTCTACTCTCCTGGTGTAACCTTAGTTGGGATAGGGGTTTAGGAGGTAATGAGATCAAATGAGATTGTGGATGGTGTCCATATCCAATAGGATTGGTAGCCCTGTAAAAAGAGAGAAGGAGAGATATTTTATTTCCCCTATTCTACATGAAAATTACAGGGAAAGCCACATGAAGACTCAGGAATCCAGGAAGCTGGTCTTTACCAGAACCCAGATATGCTGGAATTTTAACTTTGATCTTCTAGCTTCCAAAACTTGGATAAAATATTTTTTGTCACTTAAGCCACACAATCAATGCTAGTTTACCAGAACAGTTCAAGTAGACTCCCACAAATTTGCTATAGAGGGAAAATGAGCAGGCATCTGATGATACATTGCATTGTGGACCCCATGGCCAATAGTTCTGTTGCAGGGTTGAGGTATTAAAGGGAATATGATTTAAAACATGTGAAATTGGGGGATAAGAAATGGGGATAGTCTCTCAATGGTCAAAAAATGCAGAGATATTTATGTCCCAGGTGAATGCTTATAGAAGAGTGACCTCAGCAGGGAACAGTGGGGGAGTTTTTCTAGGTTAAATCATCTGAAGTAGAAAGACCCTCCTCTAATCCAGATCTTTGATGTGGGAAGAAAAACCTTTAACCCAGATCTTTTGAGATGGGAAAATCTACCTTTAATCTGGACCACACCTTCTGCTGGCAGCCTCTATGAGGAAGAAGGAGTCCTTGGCTTTTGGCCTGCTTGCTCTCCCTAGCAAGTCCATTCCTTTGCTAGAATTAGAGTCTACTTCTCTGAGATTCCAACATATAGTGAAGACAAGCTGAGACATCCAGCCTCGTGGACTGAACAACTATTGGATTCTTGGACCATTTGTTTATAGGCAGTCACTGTTGGATTAGCTGGACCACAGCCTGTAAGACATTCTAATAAATTATCTCTCCATATATAAAGAGAATCATTCTATAAGTTTTGTTCCTTTTGAAAACCCTGACTAATACACACACTGTCTTAGTTAGCTTTCTGTGATAAAATAGCATGACCAAAAGCACCTTGTGGGGAAATGGGTTTATTTTAGCTTATTTAGGTTATTTAGTCATGCTTCATCACTGAGGGAAGTCAGGGCAGAAACTCAAGGCAGAAACCTAGAGGTAGGCACTGAAGAAGCCATGGTGGAGTGTTGTTTACTGGCTTGCTCCTCATGGCTTGTTCAGCCTGCTTTCTTAAAGCACCCAGGGTCACCTCATGGGTGGCATTGCCCACAGTGACCTGAGCCCTCCAATATAAACCATCAATCAAGAAAGCACACCAGAGGCTTCCCTGCTTCCCCACAGGTCAATCTGGTGGGGTCTTTTTTTCAAGTGAAGTTCCAAAATGACTCTAGCTATGTTAAGATGGCATAAAACCAGCCAGCATACTCCCAACTGCTTTCATATGCTCCCTTCCCAGCCTACCTTGAGATTTCTTCTTTTGTCTTTTCCTATTGAGTCTGGTTTGTGTTGTCCCGACAGTCTTGGGATTGGAGTCTGTGCTGGAATGTGGTCAACCTACCAGTGGTCACATCACTAAAGAAAACGTAGTCTCCCTCTCCGGCAGCTATCAGGAGCCAATAGCTCCTCGCTAGTGCTAGAGTCTTGTCTTGCTGGAGCTTGTGTAAGTCCCCAGTGTGTGGCCATGATCACTGTAAACGCATTAAGTGTGAGTGCCTTGTTGTGGCTGAAAACCAGCTTTCTGGACGTCATTTGCCATCTCTTGTTCTTACAATCTTTCCAACCTCTCTTCAAAGAAGTTCCCTGGGCCTTGGTGAGCGGGGTGTGATATGTATGTTTCATTTTGGGCTGAGCACCCCACCATCTCTCATTCTCCGGTAAACACTATATTCTAATGAACCCCCTTACCCCAAATTATACAATTTCCTACTGTGTAGTCCTATCAAAAACCATTTTATGAAGTAATATAAAAATTTGCTTTTTCTTCATGCATAATTATCCAAGTTGGTTTTCCAATTATTGATATTTTAGAAAGTTTCAGTATTATAGTATAGGATGAGGTTTTTATTTTTATTAATATTCATCTCTCTTTCATAAAAGTGCTAGGATCACAGAAAGTTAGAGGCAGATGTCGGACTTCCACATCCTTTCCATTACAGTTTGTGCAGGAAACTCCCCCTCATTGTCAGCATTCTTCATCAGTTTGTGTTTGTTGTAAATGATGAATCTGCACTGACAGATCACAATGACTTATGGTTATTCTTTAATTGAGGTCCACCCATTGATAAATAATGAGTATGACCCATTCTGTTTAAGGACAAGTATGTAATGATGTGTGTTCACCATTTTAATACTGTAGATAATATTTTAACTTCCCTGAAATTCCTCTGTACGTCACCTTTTATATTTACTAGCCCTTTAATCCCTGGCAACCATGATCATTTTACCATCTTCACAGGTTTTTGCCATGAAACCTTCCATAAAATTTCTGTATGCATATAGATTTTATAGAGAGGCCTACTTCACTTAGTAATGTGAATTTAAAGTCCTCCCTGTCTCCTTTGGGTTAATAACAGTCTCTTTTCATCACTGAGTAATATTCTATGGTGTGGATGTCCAACGGTTTATATAGCCATTGACCTATTTAAGTACATTTTGGTTGCTTCCAGGTTTAATCAATCACAAATATATATCATTCATGGTATATACAACATTAAGTAATACATAATAGTATGGGTGTTGTTACATAACTTAATAGATATATTGGAAACCTTAGAACATAGACCTGAATTAAAAGTCTTTTAAAAGGCCAGAGCCCACAGGCTGGAGAAATCACACCACCCCTCCCTGCCGCTAGGACACAGGTTAAGATGTCTGGGCTATAACTTGAATGCTCTCAACTTGTGGCACCTGGGTCTCCTATGCTCTTTGTCATGTAAGCTATGGTGAACTAAATTGTGTGATGTGAAACTTCCGAGTCCCTGACTCATCTAATCCACCCTCCTGTAGGTCTTGTTGTCACAAACATTTTAAACTTCTGTCTGAGAATAGTCAGAGCTTATTTTTCCTGATGGGTACTTGGCATTTAGATGCCCTTGTCCTCTGTGGGATGAAGTAAATAAATATCGCCCTGTCGTAGGCTGTTTTGTATGTGGCACATCTCTCATGTGAAGTATATTTACTTTAAATGCGGGCATCACATTTATTCAACATAGTGTTTTATTCTACAATGAGTGTATTATTTTGAGCACTGGCTCCAGCTATTGATTCATTTTGACATTCATGTCAGATGCTGCAGAAAAGGAAATATTTGTTTACTTAACCATTATATATAGCAGTTCTTTTGTGTTTGCTTTGATATTATTAAATGTTACCTTCTGACAGCTCATCAAACTATCCACTGCTGGGTGATTTTTTTTTTCCTTAATGATCAAAACCTGGCAAAACAGACAATTCATTAATTACTCATTGATTCACAAGTTTCACAAGGGACTTGTTGTGAGCAAGTTGCTGAGGCACTAGAGAGAACGAAATGGGATGTGGAAATCTCTGTTTTCCAGGTGTACATAGTAATAAAAAAGTAGAAAAACCTCACAGTAAAGATATAATTAAGAGTTGAAGAGGGGGTGTTCTGGAGAAAGAAAACCAAATTCTAGTGCAAGGGATTCAAGGAGCTAACAGTAACACTAGGTTCTGAAAAATGCATGGAAGTTGTTAAGGGACTCCTTCAGAGGGTCAAGAGTGTTGACAGTTGACACAGTGATGGCCATGAGAAATAGCAAGAGTCCCCAGACCAGCTCCTGACACAGAGCAGTGATTAAGTGCTGGCTTTCCTGATTCCTTTAGGTTTTTGCAAGTATGATCTTTGCTGAGCTGTTTTTAGTTTTCTGAGTCCCCCATCTGAGGCTAGCAGAGTGGATCTGGGGATTAAGTTAAGCTACTGTAATCATCTCTAGGAGAAATGGAGTAGAATGGGGGAGAATCTCATCTGGCCTTTATATAATCCAGGACTGAATGCTGTCTGTGGGCCAGGAACTCAATACACACCAGAGCAGTAGAGACAATGAAGCAAGGGTCATCCAAGGACTTCCGAGAAAACATTGTCCAGGAGAAGGACAAAACAGTAGGAAAAGGCTGTGTGCTCTTCCAGCATCTGGAAACTGATAGAGTTCTCCTCTTGTTTCAGTGACCTTTTCAGTTAGTGCATTCATATGAGTCCAGTATCAAAAGGGAAGGATTACCTTGTTACCAGTTGTCATAGTTCCTCTCCATGGCTGTGATAAAATAACACGACTAAGGTGACTTATAAAGAAAGCATTTAATTTGGGTTTACAGTTTCAGAGGGTTGGAATCCACAATGGCAGAACAAAGGCTTGGAGGCAGGAACGGCTGAGAGATTACATTTTGATCCACAAGGAGGAGGCAGAGGGACACCAGGAACGGGACACATCTGCTGAAACTTCAAAGCTTGCCCAAGTAGCACACCTCCTTCAACAAGTCCACGTGATCTAATCCTTCCCAAACAGTTCCACCAACTGTGAACTAGGTAGTCAAACATATGAGCGTATGGGGGTTATTCTTACTTAAACTACCACATTCCACTTCCTGCCCCGCCCCAGGACTATGGCCCTATCATAAGGCTAAATGAATTTAGTCCAACTTCAAAGGTTCCCATAGTTTTCTGGGAGAGACTAGCATTTGAGTCAGTGGGCAAAGGCTATAGCCTCCCTACTTACAATATTTCATGTTTGTTTGCCTGTTTTTAACAAGCACATTTGTGGGCAGATATTTCTGTTCCACCAGCCTGCTCCCAAATAAACCCAAGGAAACTTTGTATTAATTATGAAAGTTCAGCTGATAGCTTAGGTTTGTTACTAACTAGCTCTTACAATTTAAATTAACCCATATTTATTATCTTTTCTTTAACATGTGGCAGTACCTTTTTCAACACAGCATGATCATCTTGTTTCTCTCTGTGTCTTCTGACAACTCTGTCCTTCTTCTTCCCTGCACTTTCTATTGGTCTGTAAGTCCCACCTAACCTCTACCTGCCCAGCTGTTGGTCAGTCAGCTCTTTATTAACCAAGGAGAGTAATACATATCCACAGTGTACAAAAACACTGTTCCACAGCACACATTTTCAGTAGAGAATTGTAGGCAATAGTCAGTTTGGAATAAGTTCAAGAAAGAATGGAATAAAAAGCAGAAATAGGAATTAGAAAGGAACAGAATAACATCACATTCATTAAAGAGGAGCAAGCCTAGTCAGTACTGTCATTATTTTAATAAATGGAATAAGAATGGGTGTATTTGGCCATGAATCTGAGAGACAAGGAGGGGCATATGGAAGGATTTGGAGAAGGGAAAGAAAAGGGAGAAGTAATATAATTATATTATAGTCTTAAAATGAAAATAAAAAAAGGTGTCTTTGCTAATGGTGAAGAGGAAAATGTAAGAATGTCTTTATTTCTACAATAACTTACTCTTGGTTAGGGATATGAATATTCCCATTCACAGGAAGGAAGGCTGAGCTATGGCTGAGATCTGAGATGTGAAAAGATGATAGAGAGACTATGCACAGGCTGATGCCTGTCTTCCAGGGAAACAGAAGGCAAGTTAAAAGCAGAGCATGGTATTGGTGTTTGAGCCCGGGAAAGGAAGTCTGACATACTTGAGCATAGAGGGAGCTGGAGAATAATGGGTGGGAAAATCAATGAGAGGTCCACGGCATTCTTGATATCTCTGATCCGCATGGATAAGAATTGAAATGTCACCAGGAAATATTCATTTTCATCTTTCCTTCAGCCAGTCCCAACTGCATAAATCAAGCTATATGAAAGTTGTTGATAACTAAGGCAATGGTTACAGTTGGCAGGCCACACTGCACGCATAAATAGGACGATACACTGGGTAAACAGGTATTGTGCAATGCTTCTGATATCACCTCGGGGGTGCAGACCTCAGGACTGGTCAAGATTTTCACTACTGTTCATGGGAAAGTAGAGTTCCTAAATCATTTCACTGATGTAGTTTTCTAAACATTTCTATTATGTGTATTTTATAAGACACATAGAATATGAGTATAATCATACCTGTTTATAATTTTTAAGTCAATAAACATACAGGTTGGGTATGCTTGCTTAAAATTTTGCTGATAGGATGATTGGTCCAAGACATTTAGAGGCTTCTAGTTTAACTAAATATTAAAGGGTCTGGGGACAGACAGGAGGTCAAGTTTCAGTTCCACCCCTACTGCAGGGTCCTCAGGTAAATCTCCTACAGGTCCTTAGTCATCACTAATTCTTTAATGGGAATCCACAAGATGCTCTGGATATAGTGAAAATTGAATAATTAGCATTAAATATCAAGCATATCCATAGAGATTGGTAAGGAATTCCTCCAGATCCTCTAGCTTAAGAGTAAACATAGAGAAATTAGTTGCAATATTTATGGAAGATATCTTTCAAAGTGAAATAATAAACATAAAACAACCCTTAAAAATCTGTATGTGCAGTACCTAGAATTCAGCATAGTAAAGTTGCTGTCTGTCTGCCCATACATGAATAGGTGTAGTATATGTGTAGTATGGGGGTAGTACATGTGTAGTATGGGGGTGTACACACACACACACACACACACACACACACACACACACACACACACTCGTTGATTCTAGTTTTTCCCATTAAAAATATGTTATGAACTTTTGCCTTTTGTTTTGCTTTTCCTAACATTAAGTTTTATCCAAATCATTTTGTTTCGAATGGATGTTTCATTTCATCAAACAGATGTAAGACTTGTTCCCAGTAACCCCACAGGGCTTTTCTTCTTGATTAGTTTCTATTTAATCTAAATGGTGTTAAACAAAGCCTTAGGTACTTACACAGTTATTTCCTCAGGACAAATTCCATTAAGCGAAAATCACCAGATCAAAAACCATGTGCTTGAGATGTGTGTGTGTGTGTGTGTGTGTGTGTGTGTGTGTGTGTTTAAATTGTCTTCCAGAAATATATTTACACTCCCAATTATGATCCTACACTGGACATCAGTGCTATCCCCACTATTTGGTGGTGTCTCGATTTTCACATCTTTTTAATGCTCATATGCATTGCATACATATTTTAAAACCTTATTAATTTGACCTTTGCAATTGAGTACATAAAAAGAACCTCATTTCAAACTACAGGAGCTCCATTTTTAACCCCACTTTTACTTTAGCAAGCAGTTGTGCCTCGTCATAAGAAACTTCAGCCCTGTAGGAAGTAGAGTCCTAGGAACTCTTGCCTTGCCACAGGTTGGTGGTCCATGGCTTTAGAGCAGTTTAATGTGCTGGGTATAACAGAAAAAGGAGAACATGAAAGGAGTAATGGTCCCTCTACTGCTTCTTCAAAAAACAATTGTTATCTCTTCTTCAACAGGCATGCACATGCACATACATATACACACACACACACACACACACACACACACACACACAAAACAAAAACAAAGAATTTCTTTTGCTTACAACTTTTTTCCCAGAAAGTATTCACACTTCTTCTTCAATCTTTTCCCCTTTGCACCTCCATCATTCTCAATTTGCTGACATAATGTGACCAAATATTCTCTCTAAGACTTAATAAATAAATGCAATTCTATAAAACCAGATGAGTGTGTCTGTGTCAGTTACCACATTAAGAGACCATTATCATCATCATCATCATCATCATCATCATCATTGTTTTCTTATTTTAAATCTATTGATCATTTCAAATAAAACTAGGCTTAGGAAACATGCAGTGTTTTCCAGGGAGAATTTTGTGTTCCCATTGTGCTACTATTCATTCTCCTCTGGTTGGCTAGAAAGACCATGCCTGTTTCTAAATTTAGGACTGAATTACCTCTCACCCTCTCCTGGGTCTCATTTCTCCCCAACAGTTCCTTCCAGCTCCTTCATTTGCATATCACTGGATGAGAGAGGCACCATGGATAAAGGAAAGATCTGTAGAGGACTGGCTGGCTGCCTGTCTAAGAGGACAAATCTCCACCATCTTGCTCTCCTCACACCAGAGGTCTTTACTAATGCATTGCCCACACTGGGAACTCTTGAGGTTCTTTCAGGCTTGATCCTGTTGGGGAGTCATCAGGAACCAATATCTAATCTATAAAGAAAAACGTCTATTTTATATGTTAGAGAAACACTCATATCAAACAAGATTTTTAACCCATTCGTTCACTAAATTGTACTTTGGTGCAGTCATTATTTTATCTGACGGGTTCCTTTATGGAATAAGAAAGTGTGTGTGTGTGTGTGTGTGTGTGTGTGTGTGTGTGTGTGTTGAACCTCTCCCAAAAAGTCTGTCATGTAATAGATAGATGATAGATAGATAGATAGATGATAGATGCAATAGGTTATAAATAATAGGTAGTTGAATAGATGATTGATAGATAGATGATTAATAGGTAGATAAATATATAGAGATGATAGAGTCATAGTCATTTTTCTATCGCTGTAGTAAAACACCATAATGAAGGCAACTCATAAAAGAAAGTATTTAATTAGAATTATAGTTCCAAAGGGTCAGAGTTCATGATAGCTGAGTGAAGGCATGGCAGCAGGGACAGTTGAGAGCTCACGTCTGGATCCACAAGCAGGAAGCAGAGAGAGCTAACGCCAAATGGTTTGAGACTTTGGATGCCTCGAAGCCCAATGACGTACTTCTAGCTAGGTCACACTTCTGAGTACTCTCAAACAGCCACCGATGGGAGACCAAGTATTCAAATGCCCGAGACTTATGGTGAGGGCAGGCGTCTCATTCAAACCACCACAGAGGTGTTTTGTAGGACCTGGCTTACACAGTTTGGGAGGTTGGAAAGTTCCATAACATATTCATTGCTCTGGAGACCCAGAACGCCTGCTGTATTGGTTACTTTACTGATATTATGGGAAAAGGCCGTAATCAAGAGCAACTTAC
This sequence comes from Peromyscus aztecus, assembly GCA_902168405.1. Classification (NCBI taxonomy): domain Eukaryota; kingdom Metazoa; phylum Chordata; class Mammalia; order Rodentia; family Cricetidae; genus Peromyscus; species Peromyscus aztecus. The sequence continues at coordinate 21,628 of CABHPQ010158865.1, forward strand.
TTATGGCAGAAAGAGTTTATTTTTGGCTTACAGTTTCAGAGGAAGAGTCCACAACGGCAAAAGAGACACAGCAACAGGCAGCCAGAGCAGGAAGCTGAGAGACCATACCTTCCATTACAAACACAAACCAGAGAGAGGACGATAGGGGGCATGGTTATAAACTTTCAAAGCCCACTCTCGGTGAGGGTGACTTGCTTCCTCTAGCAAGGCTGCACCATCTCCCCCCAAAGCACCACCAACTGGGCTATTTATTCTACTGTATTCCAATATTTGAACCTATAGGGGACAATCCTCATTCCAACCTCCACACCTGCTGAGAGCCACACCCGACTGCAGCACTAGGGGCAGACCCAGCACAGTAGCATTTTGAATCTGCAAAATCTACAGCACACATGTTTAAGTACTCTAAGTTGTAGGCTTCTGTAATTTTCCTTTGTGCTTGTGTTGTCTTATGTCCTTATTTTTTTTTCTTTTCCTTTTCAGTGTCTCCTATTACATTACAAATTCCTTCACCTGTGGCTGTAACCCATCACATTCTGGCTTAGTTCTAAAGGAAACTATTATGTGTTAGAATGACTACACAGTCTCTTTCTGGTCAATGTACCTTTGCCCAGGCCAGGGGCTTCCTGCTGCTCTTTGCTTCACCCACCATTTGCTTAGTCCTCAATTCATTCACCCTGATTTTGCACAGATCTTCTTACACTGATATGTAGATCCTTCCTTCAACCCAAAAGAATAGTCACTCAACTCCTTAAAGGCCCTATTACCCTCTATTTCAGCACTGGTAATATTTAGAACTCTCTGTGCCCCAGAGCCTTATTTAGTTATGATCCTTAGCTGTTTTCACCTTTTGGACCTCAGGGCTGATAAACTATGATTTAGAGCCAAACATGGTAATGTACACCTTTAATTCCAGCACTTCAGAGGCAGTGGCAGGGTGGATCTCTGTGAGTCTAAGATCAGCCTCCTCTACACAGAGAATTCCAGGGCAACTAAGGCCATATAATGAAATTCTCTTCCAACAATAAACAAACAGGTAGGAAAGACAGAAAAACAGAGCTGTGCGAGTGCTATGGAGAGAGGCAGAACTGGAGATGAGACGGTGACAGATGAGAGGGCTAAAGTCAACATGCTGTCATTGCCAGTAGGGTTGGCGGGATGGTATACAAAAGCCTGACTTAACCAAATGCAGACTTAGCCCTGGAACCTGCAGCCTGACCTTGGGATCCCATTGGCTCATTGGCTCTGGGTAAGATGGAGGCCTGAGATGAGAAAAGTTTCACTTTCTGGATTGGACCTCCCTGAAGGACCAACATGGTTCAGCGATGCCACCAGAAGCCATGTTGGTGTCTACGGCCCATGCTGCTGCCCCACACCATGATGATGCCTGAGATTCATGTGGCTGTATGCAGTCTATGCCACTGTCTGATGCCTCGGTGATGTCCTCAGGCTTTGCTGCCTCTGGGACCAATACTGAAGTGAGTGGCATGTGCAGCCACCTGAGGCCATTTTGAGGCTCATGGTCTATGCAGCTGCTGAGGGCCATGGGTGGGTCAGTGGTCATGATATGGCCAAGGGTCGTGTTGGTATCTGTGGCTGGTGCTACTATCGAAGCCCACGTGGATGTCTGTGCTCTGCGCTGCGGCCTGAAGCCATGTTAATGACTGTGGGCTTGGGAGAGCTGGCTGGCCCTGTCCAGCTCTGGCCATGGCACTGCTCTTCCCAGTTGACGGCTTCTGGCATGGATGCAGGCCGAAAGACTCATCCTCCCTTAGAGGGCTAGCCACTAGGAATCTGACCATGTTCCACTGAATATGTGGTGAACACAAAACGGACTTTTGGGGGGGAATGGACATGGGATGCCTGGGAGGTGAGTGCGATTCGGGTGCATGACGTGAGATTCCCAAATAGTCAATAAAGCAATTTAAATCAAGAAATAATTTTAAAAGATAAAACGATTTTGCCCTTTTGTAAAAATAATGCAATTTACTTGCCTGTTGAGTTGGTGTTACACTGTGGAAGGGTGGGGGAAACATCTCTCTGATAAGCCCCACACATTCTTCTTTCCTATGACTCTGCTTTCTCCTGCTCTCCTCCACGAGGTATCTGTCACACAGAAAATTCACTCAACAGTTGGGGGAGCCATAGACAGGGGTAAGTGTGTGCCGCTTCACCATGCAACCCCATCTAGGTTGTCGGACTATTTCCACTGACGTTTCCAGAATCGCTTGCGACAGTGTTGGAAGACTGACTTATCATTCCTTCATTACTGTTTGTTCAATACTGTTATGTGTATTTCAGAGGACTTTAAATTTTAAAAGATAAGGCACAAAAATTAACCTTTAAACAATACTCTCTTTCATCTTCCATTTTTCCCCTTTAGCATAGAAATTACATTTTGTACCAATATCACGTAGCCTAAGATACATTTCAAAATTCCAAATGGGAAGATAGTGAAAGACGAGATATGCAGGGGTCTTCAGTTATTGGAATAGTTTGAGTCAATTGGAAAGTTACCAGAGACATACCTCACTGTCTCCTTCCCACATTCAAACAGTTTTCCTCCCTGCTATAGAGAGTACTCTTGGCTGGAGTTTTCTGGAGCCAAGAAATTAAAATTTTATGAGATTATTTGGACATCGTGGAGGTTCTTCAATCGTAGTCTCTACATCAGTTCAGTGGTGAGACTATCCTGTACCTTGCCCACCTTAGAAGTCAGTTAACAGTGCTGCAATTTAAGACATCAGGCAGCATTTAGTGAGCAATGTGCTGAATTAGGTTTTCTTGACTCATCCTTGTAACTGAAGTTTTCCTGTGTCCCACCCAGTCTTGCAGCCACTAAGACCCAAGTAAACACACAGAGGCTGATATCAATTATGAATTGCATGGCCATGGCCTATGGCTCAATTTTCTTGCTAGCTAGCCCTTATAACTAAACTCAGACCATTTCTATTAATCTATAAGTCACCATGTGTTCCGTGGCTTCACCTGTGTGCCAATTCATCCTGCTCCCTGGACGGCAGGATGGCACCTCCTCCGCTTCTGCCTTTCTTCTTCCTGTCTCTCCTGGATTTCCCGCCTGCTTCTAAGCTGCCTTGCCACAGGCCAAACAGCTTTATTTATCAACCAATCAGAGCAACACATATTCACAGAATACAGAAAGACATCCCACAGCACATCTGATTTAATTGTAATGGCTGGTCACCTTACTTAGAAGCAAGCTGCACTCCAGAGTAGTTAACTGATTCATGCATACCACAGAATGACTAAGCTCTTAAGCAGCTAAGAGCCATAAATTATAATCAGTTTATATCTGAATTCCCAAATCCTTAACTTCTGCACATTAGAGCATAAAGACTAGTTCAATATCACAGCAAAGACTCTGCAGTGTGAGAGATTACTGTAACCTCTTGCAGAAAAGAAAGAGCCTGTTACCCTGGCTGCTCTGCCCAGTGCCTGAAACTGGATTGTCCTAAACAGAGCCAGTGAAATTACCTTCTGGGTCATTTTAACTGTGAAGTGATGTTTATCTCTCCGGACTGGTTGTTTGAACTGAGAACAGGTATACTGTGGAGGTGTTGGGCAGTCTTGTGGGAGAACTGTTTGAAAAAGGAGTGAGCATATCATAGCAGATATGCATAGATGAAATGAGGCAAAAAGACAGAAATGGTGAAGATGCCATTGCCTGCCTTCATGTACAATTCCCTTTGAAGAACAGACCACCTCTTAGTTCTGTGAACTGGCCTCAGTCCTCTAAGATATTTGAGAAGATTTTGAGTAACTTTACTTATGACTTATCTTCTCAAAACATCCCAACCTCACTTTCTTGGACTTTACTGTTCAACTGTTCTTAGGGTTATTGGTCGTTTTGGTTTATTAGAAAAATGAGTGAAGGGTCTTAGCTGTGTTACTTCATTCATATTTGGATCCAGACAGATCTGACTATGATTCCAACTCCCATTTCTGAACAGCTGGGGAAGCTTGGAGAAATACTTTACACCCTGAGACTGAGTGCTTAAAGGAAAAATAACAGTTGCTTCATAGGATTGTCAACAAGAACCACAAAAGGGCTGACAGCATGATTCAGCAGTAAAGAATGCTGTTCTTCCACAGGATGGAGGTTGGTTCCTAGTGTTCACACTGGGCAGCTCACAGTAACATATAACTACAGCTTTGGGACCCAAGAGATCTGACACCATCTTCTTGGCCTCCTAAGGTACACACACACACACACACACACACACACACACACACACACACA
>CABHPQ010158865.1:25898-49061 GCA_902168405.1 Peromyscus aztecus
ACACACACACACACACACACACACACACACACACACACACACATGGCATCCACACCCATAGACACATATAAATAAAAATAATTTAAAAAAATAGCACTCTAAGAACACATGCAAGGAAAGGCTTCAGTAGGCAGTGGATATTAATATTAGAGGTTACTTTTTGCAAGCTGAAATTATCCTCCTGAATTTTGCTTCTATTTATGCCTGTATCCCAGTTCACAAGTACTAGGTACATAGAGACTAATGAAAATTTTTTTCCTGTATGTAAATTTTAGAATTTTTTCTTTTTTATTGAAAAAAAATATTTTTCACACATTATATTCTTATGGTTTCCCCTCCCCCAGCTCCTCCCAGATCCTCCCCAATTCCCCACCTACCCAAATCCACATCTTTTCTTTCTCTCATTAGAATACAAACAGGCATCTAAAAATTAATGATAGTAACAACAAAATAAGTTAAAATAAAAATAAGTACATCAGAATAGGACAAAACAAATATAAAGAATCAAAGAAAAAGCACAAGAAACACATACAGACACATTCATTCCTACACACAGAAACTTATAAAAAAAAATCAGAAACCAGATAATATAAGCAAAGGGTCTCTAAAGAAAATAAAAAGCCCAGACAAAGCATTGTGAGACCAAAACACCAACAAAACCAAACAACCCCCCCCCCCAAACCCTCCAAAAATACCATTGAGTTTGTTTTGCACTGGCATCTACTGCTGGGCATGGGACCTGCTCTTAAGAGTGGTTTGTCTCTCCAGTGAGACTCTGTTGGAGAAAACTTAATTTTTCTTGTGTGCGAAGTTATCAATTGGAGATAGCTTCTGGTTGTGGGAGACCAATGAAATTTTAGTTTGTAGTTCATTTCCTCTATTCAAAAATTCTTACTCTCATCATTCCTGGTATTTTTTAAGATAAACACCCCTGATTGTCCTTTGTTCTTCAAAGTGCTGTCATCCTTGGTGGCTCAAGGCCAAACTAGGTGATTATTGGCTTGTGAAAGCCACCAGCTGCTAGGAAGGACTCAGATACTGTGTCTTTCCTGCAGAAAGCAGTGATTGGCTGTGAGAAGTGTATTCATTGCTCTTGATCCTTGTCCTCTACTGAGCCAATACAAGTAGACAGTGTCATCAAACAGCAGTGCGAACTGTCTTAGAAAGGAGAAGGAAGATCTTTGGCCTTGGCACACTCCTCCTTGGTCTCCTTCATAGATCAAGACTCCTCCACGCATCTCCACTGCTGGGTTAATTCAAATGTGGATGCAATTTCATTGACCTTGTTTATATCCTAGCTTCTTAAGAGATGGAAAACGATTTACTTTCAAAATGTTTATTTAAAACCATTTCCAGAACTAGACTGAACTGTTCTTTGGTACAATACTCTGGTGAGTTTCTAAATATGGTCTTTATGAGTGTTTATCATATAGTTCATAGATTTCTGCTTGGCTGAGACCAAATGCTGCCAGCATGGTCCATCTATAAATTTATGCAAGGGCCCATCACCAAGTTGTAAGTACTCAGAGGGTTGCTGATAGGGCCAAGGGAACCTTCCCCACCACTAACTGCCTGTGTGACCTGGAACAATTTTACTTAATCTTTATGAGCTTCAGGGTCCTATGCTCCAATGTGCTTTGAGGATTAGTAAGACTTCTAGGTTCTGCTGAACTGTCACTACTGACCTGATGAATGCTGACAAAGATAGAGCAGAAATGCTCAAAGATGATGCTGACGATGTCAATGTTGCTGATGAGTTCTGTTACACAAAAGCCTGGCAAGACTTGAGATGATGCCCATCTATCTTAGCTCATGGACAGCAGCATCTTCCTTGTGGATTCTTCCATGTTCTTTGTCACAGTCGCTCTGCATTCTATGTACTACATCTTTGTTGATCCTTTCCTACCAGGAGCCCTCCCTGACTGACGGTGCACCTGTGAGATCTTGAAACTCAGACCAGAGGCTTACTTCAGTTCTGATTTTTCAAACACCATTAATTCTTGGCTTATGATCTGAAACACTGTGCATCATGGCCTTTCAAAGCTACATAGGCAGGCCCCTGCCTGAGAGGGTAAAGGAAACTGGCTTAGAATGCCCGTGCAACATTCTCAGTGGCTTCCTAGGAAACATAGCAGCCCTTGATGTCAGCTCCAAGGAGAAACTGGATGGGGCTTTCCTCCTTCTATTTACTTTTACACTAGAATCCTTAGATGCGTCTTCAGGCTGTGTGTGTGTGTGTGTGTGCGTGTGTGTGTTTGTGTCTGTGAGAGAGAGCGGGTGAGGAGAGAGAGACAGACAGAGACAGAGACACAGAGGGACAGAGAAATAGAGAGACAGAGACAGAGAGAGAAAAAAATAGACAGAAACAGATACAGAGAGAAGGTCCAGGGCTGCCTGAGCACACAAAGAGTATCCCTCCCTGGGGAAGCAGGCTAGAATGTTGGAATTGTTCTTTCTCTGTAGGCGTGTGAAGTACTAGTACCAGTGAATAATCCCTGATTTTTCACTTTTTAAAGAGTAAACATATTGTTTTTAATAATTTTTAGAATCCAGCCAAAACAATATTCCCGAGATTGTTTTCAGAAGGCTGACAGGGAAGTCAAACACCGCAGCCCCACCCACAGGTTTCTATTTTTCTACATTGAAAGCTGAGCTCCCCATTTAACTTTAGATGGTTGTGAATAGTTTTGTGCGTCCAGCCACATCTTGCTAACCTCAGCCTTCTTCCCTAAACTCATTATTTGTTAATGATTTTCTTGGCCACAAAACTCATAAAAGTCCCCTGAGTTACCTTTTTTTTTCTCCCTAAAACTCTTAAGACGTTTGTTCCATTTGTTCAGCATCTGTGCTGGACAACATCTGGAGTCTGAGGAAATTCCACTGCTTGTAGTATGACGCGAAGACGAAATTACTTTTTCATGCACTTCAGAGGAGACTCGAGAGCATCCTTCGGACCAAACAGGCCCTTTGTTCTCCTCCCGCAAGTGTTTCTCATTAAAAATGTCATCTCCCTAATAAATTGCCTTACTGCCCTCGCAGCTGGGTCTATTGTTTTCATGGCTTTGTGCTCACACTGACTCTCCCAGGGAACAGAAAGCGAGAGGAAACATGGGCTGCTTTCCCCACTCTGTCTGCACAGAATGCCTTTCTTTCACCCTTTGTATGTGAATGACAACTTGTCTATCATCGGGGCTTTATAATTCTCCTAATATTCACTATTTGGCAAATGTCTCCAATCAGATGCCGTCAGAGCTTGGAGACGACTGGGTGGCAGCTTGTGTCTGTGGATGAAAAGTAAAGAGTGATAGTTTTTGGATTACGTCCTAGTGGTTTGTGTTGTTGCAGGGAAATACCCAGGGTCCAGTGTTCATTCTCTGATATACGAAAATATGTTGCTGTTTTAATGAAGGTAAGAAAAGTAGAGATTATCTGAAAACCAGAATGGGGGAGGGGTTTGCCTGTCTGTTTCTCTGTGTGTAGGGGGATGAGTGTTCATGGATTCTCTTTAGAAGCCATAATAAAGTTAAAACAGCCCCTCTCCCCCAAACATCCAATTCCACCTATAACCTAGTCCCAAGAATTTCGGTACAAAAATATTTCATAATTTAGGGTCCATATATTTGATCAGAATTAATCTTAACCATAATTGTTGTTGTTGTTAATATCAATTTCTTTTCCCTACCCCACTAACTGCTTCCTGTTTCCTCACCTCCCCCACAAACGTTTATCCATTAGCTCAGCTGGAGCTTTTCACATCAAAAATGTTTTTTCCCCCAGCTATTCAGTGTACCTTCTACACATGACAGGAAATGAAAATTAAGGACCTCCTGACTTGGAAATGAAAATTAAGGACCTCCTGACTTGGAGCAGGGAGGAGATGAGTTGCTGAGTTGCTTTGCAGTGAGGATTCTTTTGTAGTCTACAGACTTCCAATGACTTATTTAGAAAAGTGAAAAAAAATATAATAAGTTGGTGGATAGAATTGGTACTCTGTCCCAAGCTGGGTGCCTGGGCTGATTCAAAATGTAAGTTTCCAGAATTTTCTTTACCAAACACTAACATAGGCTAAAATTAATAGCTCCCTTCTGGGACCCTTTTGCAGAAAAGTAGAAGTCTTTAAGGTCAAGGGTGATAAACAGCTTGGCGAGTAGAGTCTGTCTCATGACCAGGACATCTGCTTGGAGATATCCTTCTCAATCATCCCCACTGCCAGGACTCTCATCTGAGAGGCACTATGCAAACTTCTAGAGAAAAGAGGGGACATGGTTCACTCCATCAGCCATCTTCCAACAGCCCTGTGAATGCATAGACAAATCTCTAACCAGATCCATCAAAGCCTGTCTCCATGCTGAAGCTCTGAGAATATGTGTGTGGAACAACTTTTTAAATGCTTACACATGTTGCAGTCATTGAAAGCCCAAGTCACAAGGACAGCAGAGGTAAAACATCTCTCCCTCACTTAAAAACCAAGGGAGGCATTACGTCAGAGTTACTGATTAAGACAGACCATGATGCATGAATCAGAGTTTCCAAAGAAGACAGGTGGGGAAAGGCTTTTGTGTCAAAGCCTAGAGTAGACTTGAAAAACAATGTACTGAGATACAAGATAGCCCTGTATTTGTCCCTCTGCTTTCCTTTGTTTAGTTCATCGATAAGTCCATAGTGTCTCCTATTAAGCAGGTGCCCTTTTGGGTTCTAGACATACAGTGATGCATATGGCAAAGGGTCCGTCCAACATTGTTATTCTTGTCAGTAGGACATATGGTTAGTTATAAATGCACAGCTCCTAACAGACAAGGGCTAAAGTAAAAAGTAAATCATGGTAGGTAAGTGAGGCTAGTGATAGTGATGGACAGGAAGGGAAGGCCTCACAATGATGGCCTTCAATGATTTCTCTAAGGAAGATATCTCTAATGAGCTACAAATTTGGCCAAATACAATGCAATGTATTCCAAGTACTTTAAGTACTTGGTCGGTCATTGTTGAGGTAAACATGGAAAGAACACTAGACAGCGTGACCTCCAGGAGCTGTATAATTAGGAAGGCAGGGTTTCAAAATGAGAAGTATTTGTGATGGACACTTGGTAACATGCATGTGTAGGCCAAGGCAGACATTATGAGTTGTATGCTGGGGGTGGAAGAGAGCAGAGAGGATGTAAGTATTCTAGAAATCTCACACAGTCCTCAGTTTGAGCAGGCTTCAGAGTAAGGAAACTGGGTTGATATGCTTTGACTTACAGGTTGATGTGCTTCTTGTCAACATGAACACCAAAACACCAATAGCAGCATTTACGGGCTTCACTTGCCCAAGAGGAATTACTGTAAGCATGTCACCAGCATTGACCTTTCTAATTCCCGAACGAACTGCACTATAAGCCAGAAAGTTAAAATTACTTTAAAATGTCCTGGTTGTTAGCAGGATGGTTAGGGACAAAGCCTAGGCTCTGTCCGCCCTGATAAGCTAGGATCCACCACTCTTCCTCAGTCTGTTAATTAACAAGAAGATAGTGAAGAGCAGAGAAAGGGGATTCATTCAATATGGTCCTCTTAGGCAGGAGACAGATAATGAGGCCAGTGGCCCCAAGTGTGTCTTTTGGGTCCTGACTTAGCTTTAAACAGAGGGCAATAGGTATGCATAACTAAGCAGTCCTGGGCAAGGTATGGTCCTACCCATCATTGACCCACCATGGCCTGGGCTCCAGTCTCTCTTACAAGGTATTCTGATTAATTGTCAGGACTGTGTGAAATATCTTCCCTGGAGATAAGTTCCTTTTTTGGCTGGAATAGTTTCGGTCTTTCTCTTTCCCCTAGCATCAGATTTCTGAGAGTCAATTCTTTGGGACCCATTGTTTCAACAGTCTGATAGCCAAAGGGAGAGGCACATTTACTGCTCCTTAGGATAGATTTGTCCCTGCTGGAATAGTTACATGGTCAATACAGGGACGACCAAGAGCAACATTTACATCCTGACTGGAGATTTCAGAGATAGAGCCATAACTACTGCCCTGTATGGACAACTAGCCACAATGACTGACCATGGGAGCTGGGAATGAAGCTAGTTTGAGGGGCTTGGAGTAGAAGAGAAAACCTCAAAATGTTAATTAGCCATTGTTTAATTGATATGGGTGTGATTAAGGAAGGAGAGGAAAGAATATACAATGTTTGCCAGAAATTTAACTTGGAAATCTCTGTGTGCCAAAGTGCCCCTTCCAGAGCCACACACTGATTATCAGAGATCCTGTCATGGGAACCAAGGGGTTACCAAGTAAACATTGGAAGCTTTCCATAGATGGGTTAATTAGTCACCTATTATAATTTAGATCTGAAATGTCTTTCACAAGCACACATTTTGAGGATTTGGAGAGACCATGTGATATTTTGAGATGCTTTGGAACTTATAGGAGGTGGGACTATTTCAGAATTAGATACCTGGATGGGATTGGTTCTAGTACGTGTTCTGTTTCTTGGTCCACCTCTGCATGAATAATCACCACCTCATATACCCATAGCTGTTTACTGAGCCTTTCTCTCTTGCTGTCTCTGATATGATGGGCTAGAACTGTAAGTCCAAATAAATCTTTGATCCTTTAAGTTGTTCTGTTGGGTATTTTGGTTCATAGTGATGCAAAAGTGACCAATACAGAAACTGGTACCCGAGAAGTGGAATTATCCCTGTAACTAAAGATGACCATGCGGTTTGTAGTTCTCTGGAATTAGTTTCTGGTGAGAATTTAGACAAGTCTGGAATGCAGGCTCGAAAAGCCCTCAGGAATTTGGGAGCTGGGTATAGAACACTGTGGTTGCTATCAGAAATGTCCCCATAGGTTCATATTCGTGTGGATGATGATATTTTACTGATGCATTGATGCTTTAAAAGTTGTGGGGGTGCTTAGATGGCTGCAGGGGGTCATTAGAGGAGAATTTAAAGGCTCTAGCATATGCTCTCTGCCTCCTCAGTTACCATGACACTAACATCTGTAGCATCATGCTTCTCTTGCCACTGATTCAGTCACTTTACCTCCTCTCTGTGATGGGCTGAAACCATGAGCCAAGATATAATGTATCTGCATTTCCTTCAGTTGTTTCTCTTGGGAGTTTTTGTCATAGCAGCACATGTGTGACTAATACAGTCACTCATACGCCCTGACTTTAGAAAGAATATTAACCATACTGTAGTATAAGCCATGTGTCTTTACTGCTTAATATTTTTGATATTTTCATAGTGTATTCCAAATAAATACCAATCCCCTGTCTTTTGAATTATAACACCGGCATGTGTATGTACACAGAACAAAACAAAAACTCTCTGATATCATTCAAGTAACCCTCCCATCCTAATGTCTGTGTTCATACTAAGATTTCAATCAGCTGGAGACAGAGCTGAGCCCCTGGTTGATGCCTGATGATTTATTTACATTTAGAAGTGATGTGTATTCCAGCATCAGAAAATATTGGGCTGAATAGGAGTCACTGGACATAGTAAACTTAGGCGAGCTGTTTCGTTTGGTCTTTTTGTGTCTCTGCCAGTCCTAGAGTGACCTCTGACCCACTATCTGTGGAGAGGATGAAACTGCAGATGACTAGTATTACTGTCCTGTTTCCAATGTCTTGAATGTTTTTTTAAGGTTTCTGAATGTCAACAGCTAAGCCATATGCCACCATTATACAATTAGGGAACCAGTCACAGAGCAATTATATACCTTCCACAAAACTATTCTTGCAAAATTAGAACTGGGCCCCAATTAAACCCCAGGTGCTGTGACTCCTTCCTCCTCATCAGAGCCTTAGATTGACTAGGTAAGATTGCTTCTGTAAAGCCTGCAACAGATGACAGACCCTTCACAAATGAATGAGGCTATGTCAATGAAACTTTCTTTACAAAGTGAGGTGGTGGGGAAGATTTAAGTGCTGGGCAGTGGCATGCTAACTTCTGGATAGACTGCAGTGAAATGTCAAAAGTAATTGTAAGTAATGAGTTTTCATTCATAGCTCTCTTTAAGAATGGAACCTAGAACTTCTGAAAATAGTGGTCTACTATTTTGAGTCCATGCAGACCCACTTGCTGAGCACCAGTTCCAGCCAGCACCTTCCCAGCTATGTGGCCTGAAACAGGCAATAGGCATCCTAGTACCTGGTAATCAGGGGCGGGGCTTACCCAGCTGCACTCAGAAATGACTGTAAATAATTTATAGAAAGAGTACAGCAGCCAGAACTCAGTAAAGTAAAGGCTTCATGCACTTCACGTGCAGAGCCCACAGGCCCCTGAGCTGGGACTAATCTGAAAGCCTCCTCCCTGAGAACTAGGTTTCATGGTACCAAAGGCGTCACGCAAGCTTCCAAATGAAGTAAGCAACCAAAATTCCTACCCAGCTATGAAACCCATGAACAACATCAATGATCAGCATGGCATGATAACCCTAAGGGCGCAGTAGTGGCATTCATACCTTGGTAGTAACCAACAGCTCTCTAATTGGACTTAAGACTGCTGAACAAGAGAGAAACCATGCCTGATACTGGAAACCTAGCCAAATACCAAGAGCTGGTGAAGTCATAGATCTTGGAGGAGAATTTACAACCACCACTTTACAAAGCCAGCATTAATTCCGAATTACCTTCTAAATATTCATCCTTATACTCACAGATAAGTGCAGTCCTCACCCCCAACACTGAAATTTCTCTTTGCCAAAAATAGAGACCAATACAGAAAATCATAACCAATCAAAATGCAGAGTTCTGGAGCCCAGTCCCAAAGGATACCTCTACAACCTACAGTCTCGGGAACATTGCAGAAGTGGGGCCAGAAAGATGGTCGGAATCAGAGGCTCAGGGAGTTTGCTGTGAGATTGTGTCTCCCGGTAATGTTAAAGCTACGCCCACAAGTTCTCACCAACACGACTGCCAAAACATGAGCAGAGAAAGGACAACACCAATAGACACGCAAAGTGGATGGAGGAACGCTCCCAAGGCCTCAGAGGCCTCAACTCTACACAAAGAATTAAGGACCACTGACTGGGAGAAGTAGACTTCCCCAGTGAAGAGCACATTGATTGGTTATCCAATGTCATGTGGTCAACCCTGCAAATGTATGCGTACAAGTAACATTATACAGACTGTACAGGTTGTATTTATGTATTTAAGAATGTGTGTGTGTGTGTGCATGTGTGTATGTGTGTGTAACAACAATTAATGAAAAAGAGGCCATGAATTTGAAGGAGAGATCAAGTAGGGGTGTATAGGAGGGTTTGGGGGGAGGAACAGGGAGGGGAAAGTGATGTAACTATATTGTAATCTCAAAAAAAAAAAATAAAAGAAATGACTGCAAAAAGAACTCAGCAAGAAGGCTTATGAGAATAAAAGAGGATCTGTGTTAAAATTCATCTCTCTTTGGTTGTGGCTTTTAGGACAGACTATAAAGGGAAGAGCTCAGAACAAGGAGAGAGTCAAGGAGATTCAATTTCCCATTTTAAGGGACTAGTATGTGCCAAACACTACAAAATGACTCCTGTTCTGTATTTATAGCAGAACTTTATTGTCTTACCTACTTCACAGCTAAGAAATGAAGTGGAAAGCATTCAAGATCACTCAGATGGGCAGGACAGAACCAAGAGTCAAAAATGCTCACCCTATTGTGGGGCCAAATCTCTCAGGCCGGACAACAGTTCCAAGTAAATTGGTGGTGTTAACCTAATGGTAATCAAGCATTCATTCTAGTGAGATTTTTGGGTTCAGAACAAAGTTGGAGACACATCTTTCTTGATCAGCTGGTGTCATTTACCACCTGGCACGGACGGTAAATGCACATGGAGCTATGTAAGCACAGACTGAATTGATGAGGCATCGAGAGAGCCTGAGGGATGCCATGATAAACCACACAGCCCTTCCTTCGGTGGGCCAAGTAGCCTGACTGACCAAATAATGAGTACAGTAGAGCACTTGGTAGTGAGGTTGGATGAAGGGACGTGCAGTCTGCAGGGGACCAAACAACTCTTGCTCCTCAGCTTGCCCACTTTCCAGGTACCTGCATGGGGGGCTGCTCATCATCCCTTTTTCCTCTTCCCCTCCTCCCTACTGCTGCTTCCCTCAAGACATCCCCTCCTTTTCTCAGAACACACTGCTACCAGAACTTCTAGCTAAGCCCTTCCCTGAGATTTAGTACTCTGTCTTACTTAACACCTCTCTTCTACGCTTCTGTAGGATGCTCTGCGTGTGCGTCTTGATTACACACTCACCTCAATACCCAGCAGTGAGCTGTTTTTCCATGTTTCTCTCCCAGTCGATGAGGCAGGCGGGGAGAAGGGAACACCGAGCTTAAGTCTAGTAGATACACATGCCCATAAAACAAATATAAGAGCAAAGGTTGAGCTGAATTTTTAGGAAAGGAAAAGAGAAAGGACCAGTGTACACATGGTGATGACAGGTTCAGGAAAGATTCTATCTTCTCAAATAACCGAAGGCCACTGTCTGTCTGTCTTCCCCTTATATCTTATCCAAAATAGCACTTTTTATTTCCCCCCACCATATGGGCCTAACGTTAATTTCTGTGACCAACTACGTGTGCTTAATATTAGCTTGAGGATCACCTCACTCTAGTTGGGACGAATCAAGCATCCTCGGAAAGAGGGGAACATCCCTGGTTTCCAGTTATTCCATAGGCTAGCTCCTCCCTACCAACCCAGACATTCATTGCGATCTCAAGAGTCAGCTGTGTAATAAATATATCACCATTTCCTAGCAGAAAAACTATTCAATCATAGTCACTATTTCTGTCTGTTTAAAAATGCAGATTCTTTTTGGCTCTCTGGGAAACTTGGCTTCTGCAGGTTCTTAGTTATCTGTTCATATCCCTTGACTGGGGTTCTTTTAGATAGTTACCTCGAGTTCTTTTCTCTCCCTTTGTGTGACAGATGGCTCTTACCATCAAGTTCAAGGTCAGTATGCCCGTATCAGCATTCTTTCTCACAGCAAAGGGATTTCTGGGAAAAGCAACTTCCTCCCCTTTATAACCACTGCCCATGTGTTTCTGACTCCTCTCCTGGGCCCTTGGAAGACAGAAAGGATTAATAATGATTTGCCAGTGAGTCGGGAATTTAAACAGAACACAGCTGGTTGGCTAATCCTGTTCCATGGTGTCTGGGGCCTCAGCTGGTAAGGCAGTAACAATTTGGGTGGGAACAATTCTCACAGGGAATCATTTGGAGGGGTATTCATTCACAGGTTGAAAACATGGGCTGGGAGGACTCCAAGGTAGAGCTCAGACAAGATTTTCAACTGCGGCCTCTGATTCCGATATCTCAGGGAGTGGGTTTAGTCCTTGGAAGAGATTTGTTCTAAGAGTAGACAGTAATAAAAGAGGGAGCTTATCCAAGTGTGTGTGTGTGTGTGTGTGTGTGTGTGTGTGAGAGAGAGAGAGAGAGAGAGAGAGAGAGAGAGAGAGAGAGAGAGAGAGAGAGAGAGAGTGGAATCCTGGCATAGGGGGCAGAGGCAAGAGAAGCTTGAGTTCAGATCCAGCCTGGGCTACACAATGAATTCAAGGCCAGGATCACATTGAGACCCTAACAACATGGGCTCAGGGTGTAGTTCAGTGGTAAAACACATGCCTAGTGTGTTACAAGCCCTGGGTTCAATTGTCAGTACTGAAAAAATAAAAGTGAAAGGAATCCATTCCTCGTCAGGAAAATAAGTGCATGTATTTTTTTTTGTAAATTGCTCCAGCCTAAGGTCTTTTGTTATAACAATGGAAAAATCAACTAAGAAAACTTCACATGGCCTGCAAAAAAATCTATACCTATCATTTTCTCCACATTCTGTACTCAGTAAAGCACTGCAAAATGATTGTCTTGTGTTTAAAGAACATTGTATTTGGGAATAAAATTGTTGTGATTTGATTGTTTTGTCTAGATTGTTGGGATTAGAACTTTGTAAATGAAATTTGATTTTCATTCCCTTTATATACTAAGTACAAAGTTGCAGGTTTTTTAAAAAAAATGTATATCTTTACTTTCATTGGAAATATGGGAATTATACACAGGAACTGTCACTTACACTGCCCACTACCAAATAAAGCGGGAATTGGTGTTTTGAAACACTAAAATGGGTATATACAATATTAAATGAATGAGGATATTTGAAGTTCCTATGCACAAATACCTGTAATACATTTGTGGGTCTTAGAACCAAACTTTGTTAGAAAATATTTACCAAGGTCTTGGAATATATATGGTCAATTTTGGACAATAATGTTAGCACCTGAGTGGTGAAATGCTCCTTGTCGTCCTTACATATGGTAGAAATTCAATCAGATTACATCTTGGTCCCAGGTCACTGTGTAATCTCAAGACTGCGTGGAGCTTCTTCTCACATAGAGAATACTTAAGACATATAACAAAAATCTTGTAAGTATTGGGTGTGATAATCAAATTACAGTTTTGTCTTAATCATTACTTATTAAAGAACTGCAGAGTGTGAAGCCCTAGAGATAGCCCCTCAGAGAATGTTCAGTCACATTTTAGGTAGGAGCCGAATTGCTGTTGTCTGCTCAATCTTATTTTACAAAACGATTTGCATCTGGGTTTAGCAGAATTTTCTGAAGGAAACTGTTAATCATAGCAGTAAGAATATTTCTTGGTTAGGGAATCATCTCAGGTTCCCGAGAAGGTAACTTCCTTCTGCTCTTCATAAAAAGGTTGGTACAATGAGAGGAAACCAGCAGCCTGCTCATCCGGATTTAGGTTGAAATTTCAGCTCTCACTCAGCATCCTATTCCCTTGGACTTGTCCTCTCACAGCATCAGGACTCAGTTATCTCGTCTGCAGATGGGGATATCAGTCCCCAAAGCACAGAATCGCTGAGGATTGAGCAAAATGAAACTCATAGAGCGTAGCGCTCTGCAGACAGTTGGCATTTGTCAGCATGGGTAATTGCTTTTCATTCCCTCATAGCTCTGTCTGAGTCTTTGCCTCTCATCCTTGGGCTACTGAGCACTCATCAGTGGCCCTTGTCCAAGAGAACTCTTGAAATCATGCTTTGCAGAGAGGAGAGGTATGACAAGGGTATGACAAGTCTCCTGCACTTTAGAAATGGCAAGGTTTATGTGCTCCAGGCACATGTTGCTTTGGGGGACATTTCTTCCATCAGGATACCCCAATGCCTTGTCTATTCTTTCAGTTGCTTTCTTGAGCACATATGGCTTACTTTCCCACAATCTACTGTTTCTTGTTTATTTATTTTTGAGAGGAAGGTGTAGAAACGCAGGGGAAGGAGGAAATAAAAGTAAGTTTACAGAGCGTGCACAGAATTACAAGTTGTCCTTGGATTGCCATGGGTTATGCCCCCAAAGAACTCATTATCATTTGATGAAAACATTTTATGCCAACTCATGGGTATAGCTCAGTGGATAGAGCACTTGCCCAGCATGCACTAAGCCTTAGGTTCAGTTCCTAGCACAGCATAAACCATATGTGGTGGTAGATTCCTATAATACCAATACTTGGAAGTTCAAGGTCTGGAGGAGGGGTTCATGAAATCCCACCATTAATTGAGGAACCATTGGCAATTGATGCCTGATGGGAGATGGAGAATCTTTTTTTTTTTTTTTTTTAAGGGACATGGCTCCTGAGAAGCTACTTATGCTCTGGTAAGTTGTTGATTCTACATCCAAACATATGGATGTTCTGTGGAGACACTCAATGAGGTTTTCATTCTTGTTATTTGTTTGTTTTTTAAAGCATATGGTCAAGTGTGGTAGCCTGGGCCTTTAACCCCAGCTCTTGGGAAGCAGAGGCAGCTGTATCTCTGTGAGTTCAAGGCCAGTCTAGTCTACACTGCAGGTTCCAGGCAAGCCAGGGCTACACAGTGAGGAAAGGAAAAGAAAAGAAATGAAAATCATGAGTACATTAGGTTGGGAAAGAAAAGTGGGGGATGAGATAAGAGGGGACTGGAGGTGAGGGAGCAGAAGCAGATTCAATCAAAACTCATTTTATATACATACATCTATGAAATTCTCAAACAATAAAGACAAATAGGTTTTTCTTTTTAAACTCAAAGTCATCCTTGTCTATATAGCATATTGGATGATAGCCTGTGCTACATGAGATGAAACCTTGTCTCAAAACAAACAAACAAAAAACATACATAATGAAGAAAAAAAGAAAATATCTGGTTAAAAAAAAGCACGCATAGCTTACAGCACTGTGTGGGATCTTGGTAGTCTTCCCTGTGATCTCGTGGCTGGCTGACTATGGGCTATCGCCGTCAGGCATCCTGAGTCAGTATCCAAATGTGTAGGGCTAGCCTGGAGAAGAGAGTAAAGTTTAAAATCTGCCCTCTCCTCGATGTGGACGGCTTTTGCTCCTCCATAAGGATACAGTAAGTCCTTCTACAGCAAGCCTGGGACAGAAGCAAACTAGGTCTTCCTTGTTTGGGTGGTGAAGGGACACAGCATCTTTTTGAGGACTGTCAGGTCCACGTACTGGACTTCCATCTGACTCAGGGACCCACAGACAGGTGAATGGGCCCTTGTTTAATTAGCCCAGGAGGGACGGAACTTTCTGATCGGTTCCTTTACTTCATCTCAGGTAATCAGGCTCAGTCGCTCTGTAAGAGGAAGGGTGCTTATGATTTAAGCAGGTGACAGGCTACAGTCTCCTCTAAGTAAACTGAAGGAAACCAAGGACCAAGGCCTGCAACAAACACATGCTGAGAGTGTGCCTGTGGCGGGTGTGTGTGTGTGTGGTGTGTGTGTGTGTGTGTGTGTGGAGGGGTGGGGGGTAGTCTGGGCACTAGCGAAGGACCTGGAATGAGGGTTCATTTGGTTTTCTCCTCACCACAGACTTATGAAATGAATATTCATTTACAGAGGAGGCAAAGGAGGCTTGGGAAGGCTAACTCATTTTCTCAGAGTCACAGCACAAGCAATTGGTGGATGAACTGGGAAGCCGAAGTCGGTTCCCTCTGCTGTGCTCTGGGCTTTGGACTCTGGGTACCACAGCGCTCGGTTCACTTTTTGACTCCCACTGACTGCCCTGTGCCTCACATTCAGGCTTTCCAATTCCACTTCAGTTTTTAAATGAGGCATCATTTATTGTTTGACTATCTTTCCAAGTGCCAGAATCATCCCTAAAAATAATTTTTTGTAAGTCTGTAGAGAAGATGTAAGATCTGGTTTCCCCACAAGGTAGGTGAAGTGCTTGCTGGGAATTGCAGCCTGGGGGCTTGTTTCCTGGGGGCTTGTTTCCAAAGAATTTCTCTTCCCATCTCACACTTTCTTCCGTCTTTCTGCATACATTCATGCACACACACACACACACACACACACACACACACACACACACACCTGCTCACTGTCTCACAAGCTAACATGGCTTAAATACAATTAAAGGTATTTTATATTTAATTCCAAGATGGAGGAGGAAGGGAGGGAGAGAAATCTGCTGGTGATTAAAATGACTTCAAATCTACAAATGCACCTGAGACAGAAGGACCGGCTGATTTTCCTCACTGGCATTTCCATAAAGCATAGCTTCTAATATAGATCTCCCTGCTCAGCGTTAAGCAGAAACAGATGTCTCTTGTTAATCATAATTTACACTCAGGGGAGGGGGTTCTTCTATTTAAACTTGGTCTCTCAAAAAATTGGTATTATGTTGCGAGGATAGAAATAAATTTCTATTAAAATCCCCAACCCCAGCCACATGAGAATCATCCCCATTGTTTACATCCTTGGGAGAAGATAACACGGGAGGAAACGGTTTTTATATTTTAGGCATCTCTGTTAAGTTTTGACAACATGGGATCAGCACTGATGGTGGCCCTGCTTTCCTGTATCAGTGCTAAACTGTGGTGCTAACAGATGACAAAGCACGCCTGGAGATGCTGTACAAATCACTTCAGTTTTTGAATTGATTTATTTTTATTTATGTATTCATGGGTATACCTGCTTTCTGTTTTGTGTGCACACCCTATGCATGGAGGTGCCCATGGAGGCCAGAAAAGGGCATCAGATCCCCCTGGAAGCGGAGTTACAGGTGGTTGTGAGCCACCTAACATGGGTGCAGGGAACTGAACCTGGCACCTCTACAAGAGCAGTAAGTGGCCTTAACCCCTGAACCATGTCTCTAGCCCTGATCACTTAGGTTTTACGGAAACCTTTTATAGGCAAGGCAATATCATCTTAGGCTTCTTTTGATAGAGGCCACTTTGGGAGATTTGAATGTACCTGTCAGTCAGAATGGGCCTTTGCTTTTGGTCCCATTGCCATACGCAATTTCCACTTTATTTCAAACCGAGCTGCTGCCCGCTCTTCCCATTTGCCTGTTATAAGCATCCATCCTGATTAAGACACCTAACAAGGTTTGAGAGCAATGCACAGAGCCTAATTGCTCAGGAGTCTTAGTATATTCTTCTGCATGCTGCAACCTGCCTGATATGCAATGAGGGGAAAAAAAAAAAAACACAATGGGGGCCTTAGGCAACTCTGTTGACACTGCCATGCCCCAGTCTCTCTCCTCTGAACACCAGAGCACAGTCACTCCTCATTGACCTGCCAGTGAAGTGAAAAACGTCCGTAGACTGTCTGTCACAGCTTTGGCATGCAGAAGACCTTGATCCATTTGGGGTGTAACAATATGCTGTTTTAATTTCCTGTTGGTAGTTGAATGTAATCTCTGTGTGGCATCTGATAGCTGTAAAATGCCGGCAGATGGGATGGAACAACATGCAGTTAGCTTCTTGTTATGTGTCAGGCGTCACTAGAGGGCGCCAGAGAAAGCTGCAAATGGTGCGCAGCATCAAGTCCCCGTGCACAAATGAAGTTTGTCTGTGATGGATAACACATCTGCACAAGGTGTCTTAGGCTAAATTGTCACTTGGATTGAAAGATGTCTAGAATCTAGCCACACATCCCAAGAATGTGATGTTCTAATACAAGTGAACATGTTTTAGACACTCATTAAATACCCATGGTGGACAGTGATGTGCCGCAAAGCATCGATGCCCTGAATGCTTCCGGGAGAACTCAGACTACTGCTGCTATGACTATCTCCAAGGGAAGCAGTCTCCTGCTTCGAGGTGGGACAACCTGTGCTTGACATGGACCTGGAAGGATGAGGAAGACTTGGGATGCTGGCATCAGCATCGGAGACACACGGAAGAGGAGCATCCAGGATGAAATCTGTTCATGTGTCCATCCCTCTCATGGAAGGCCCACCTGACCACACCACACCTTTCTTGCTAAGTCTGTCAACGGTCCCCAGTTGTTCACTGGATTCCAACACATGTCTGAGTGTGGTATAGCAGGCTGGGTCTCCCTGTGTAACACACACACAAAAAAATGAAAAGTTGCAATATGGGTTTAACAAAGGAGTTACAATTCACACACAGTTTGTCTTAGGTACACTGGAGAGCTATCGAAGGTTCTGGATCAGTTGAGTGGCATGTCTTAGTAGCAGTATGAAAATAACACATGTACAAGATCAATCAATTAATCCAATTTGTACAATTCACTACTTTAAAAAGAAAGTTTGGGTCACCTCTACCAGCTTGTAGCTCTTGGCAATATCAGTGCTATGTATGTTTTTAAGTTTCTTCAAATCAGAGTGAACATATGGAAATTCAATTACTATAAGTCTTTCAGCTGCCTCATCTTTTTCCTCTTAAGGGCTGAGGGTGTGGGAATGGCTTAATCAATAGGAGAAATTGCTTACTCTTTTAGACTTACTCAAGTTAGGACATTCTGGGCACAAACAGCAAGCTGTCACAGATTTCTGAGCAGTGAGATCTTGAGAAACAATAATAAACGATATTTAAAGAGAAGATTTAGCTCGTTTTTTCAGAGAAACTAAAGTCAATGTCACCTAAGCTAAGTGTGCCAGCTGCACTATGGGGTGGGTATCATTTCTGATCAGCTTTCCTGGTTGCTGTGGGAGATAGAGTAGGGCTTCACTGCAGAGCTAGCCTCTGAAAAGCACCAGCCACTTGGAATAAACTTTCCATCGTGGGATTAACCTTCTTGTGGAAACCCTGGTATCGCTTCCTGGGTTCTGAGGCTTCTAGAAGTGTGTTGTATACCCCATAACCTAGGGCATCTGGTGTGACTTCCTCAGGCTCATTTCCAAAGGAGACTGGATTTTAAGCAATCTTTAGTAATAAATCATGTTTTACCATGCAGTAGGCTAACATGTTTTCCTGTTGGTACTTTCCTGGCTTTGGGAAAAGTAAGAAAATAAAAATATTAATGCCTGCTGTGAGT
This sequence comes from Peromyscus aztecus, assembly GCA_902168405.1. NCBI lineage: Eukaryota > Metazoa > Chordata > Mammalia > Rodentia > Cricetidae > Peromyscus > Peromyscus aztecus. Next base: position 44,143 of record CABHPQ010158865.1, read on the forward strand.
CACAAGTGATTTTCCACATTAAATGTCATGCTAAGACATAGTATCCTGAAGTAATGAATGGTCCTCAGGAGATTGGGTCTTGACGAGAGGTACTTTCAGTTGTATTGAGGCCCCCTTAAAGGAGTTCTAGGTCATTTGAGACAAGGTTAATACTTGTAAAAGTAGGTTGCCATAGGTGTGCCTGGATCTAGAATCCCTCTACGAATATGTTTCCCCCTTCCATCTCCGCATCACCTGGCAAACAAACCAGAGGCTCTTCATTAAATGCTGGAACTATGCTATTTAGCCTTTCCAGAAACAAGACTTAGAAACTAAATCAGCATTTCTTCTTTATAAAGTATCCAGCACCATGTATTTTGTTATAGCAACACAAAACCCAGACACTGTCCAAAGGACTAAATGAGAGTGTAATGGAAAATCTCCAACAGAAGCCAAGGATTCTTATCTTTAGTGTTAAAATATTTAAGACACAGGAGGCAAAATAGATGATGAAAACATGCGGCTTAAAGATGTTCAAGGAAAGTATCTTGGACAAGGAATTATTGGAGAAAATATTTAGGATAGAAATAATGTGGAACATAGTATTATTTCCATTCTGTGAGATAGCAAACATATTAAGAGATGAACTGGGAGAAAAAATGAGAGAATATAACAGGATCACTGAACAGCTGAGCTGAAAAATGGGATGTAGCATTCAAGACAGATTATATTCACAGTTATTCTGTTAAGCAGCCAGGAATCATTCACAGCATATAATATAGGGAGTGGGGTTGAGTCAGAGTCATAACTTAGAAGAGTCATTAATCATAGAATAGCAAGTGAGTGAATAATGAGAAAGCCCAGCTAGCAAGGAGATTAGCAATTGTGCAGTATTCAGAGGTGGATGAGAAGCGAAGATTTTATTGGTGGGAATGGTATAGGGAGCTGCAGTGATTTTGATTCACCAAGAGTTGCTCAATGTTGAGCCTAGAAACAAAAGAGTCAACAATGATCATATCAGAAATAGGAAAGGTGGAATAAAGACGTGTTCCTTAGACTCTGGAGTGGCTGGGTTTCAGGACTGCATAGTCTAAGGCAGAGATTCATGCACTTGGATGGAAATACAGATTTAGTATCCAACAAGGAATCCAGGTGAGGATTACCTCCGGGAGGCTATTGTATGCATCCAGTGCAAACACCCAGCCTGCATGTGAAATTCTGGGTAGTATAAAAAAAAGTTTAAAAAGCATCCATATTTCATTTCACTGAAAAACACTCATTTGGGAATATATTTCAGACAAATAAATGCATAAAAAGAACTTAAAAAATGTTCACATGAGAAAAAAGTGAGGAGCATATAGAATATCCTTTTAGTATATCAGTATAAATTACAGGTAAGTTATACATACTAATGTAATGGGGTACCCCATAATGGTCCTTACCAATGAGAAAGTAGACATACATTCTTTGAGAAGGAAGTCCAATATATCTGCGGCAAATAAAAAAGTAACTTAGGGTCCAGAGAGATTAGATAGCTCAACAGTTTAGAGTACTTGCTGCTCTTCTAGACCTGGATTCAGTTCCTAGCACCCATAAGTGAGGGGGAAGCACAAACATAGCCTCAACTCCAGTCCATGGGATCCAATGCACTCTTCTTGTCTCCTTGGGCACCTGTCCCCACCTGGTGCACATACATGCACTTAGGCACACACATATACATAAAATGAAAACAATTTTTTTAAAGTAGCAGTATATATATATATATATATATGTATATATATATCCTAATCATACATATGTATTGCATTTCAATATAAGTCCACATTAGAATATTCAAATCACATTACATAGATTATAGGTACAAGTATAGATTCACATGTTTGTATGTTAGAAAAAAAGTTACACAGGAATCTATAAATTCATCAGATATCAGCAACAGTTAGCTTTGGAATCGGGGGACTTTGTCTTTAAAAGAATCCACACTTCAGAAATATCTAATCTAGGTTCTTTTTCTACAGAAGATTTATGAGAGGTGTGGGTCAGACTGTACATGAAGAATGGCTTTGCACAAGAGCAGGCTGTTCCGGGGCTGGTAGTGCAGGCCATGCCTCCATGCTGCAGAAGACAATGAGCCAGCCTGGACAGATCAAGGCATGCCCAGAGAGGAGGACCCTGTAAAAAGACACCTTAGACTGTCTTGATCTTCCACTTCATCAGCAACCTCAGCTGTGTTTCCTAAGATGGTCAAGTTTTACAGCTGTGTGCCAGCTGAGCCAGGCTTTCCTTTGTGACAGGAACGATACATTATTGAAATCGATACTGAACAATTTAGCATGAATTAGCAAATACTGGGAAAATATCCCAAATAAAACATGAGTGTTTCTACTAATCTGGTTGTGATTCACAGCGAGCGTTTAGAGGGAGTTTCTGCATGACTAATTCTCTAGTCTCTGAAGGCAATGTCCTCAGCAGAAAAGTGTTCCAACCATTGAAATTCCGATGATGGACACTGACCCTAGGTCACCTTAAAAATGTGCTCTTTGGCTTGGGGAGGGGGCAATATTCCTACTCAGTTCTAGAATTTTCCTGTTCTTTATCAAGTTCAGGGGTTTTCAGAGCTGCATCTTTATTGAAAACATATGTCAGATAAAGCACCACTAATAGGTGCCTGAGCCAGTGTGCTTTAACAGTAAGGACTGGATTGGGTTTGAACTGCTCAGCTGTTTCTGTTGATTGTAAAAAATTACGCCTAGCTAATCCTCTTCACTTAGTCCCGCCTACTCTAAAGGGATATTAAATGTTTATTTGGACAATATGTGAAGGCAGGAAGGAGCTAGGCGCTAGTGAAGCAGAGAGCCCTGTTCAAGTCTTCTCGGGGGCAGTGACTGAGAGGTAGCCTGGAACCAGGACCATCCTGGGAAGAGAAAGACACATAGACAGGTCTGTAGTTGTGTTCACTTTCCACATCAAAGCCTCCAGGGTTACACCTGCTGAGGAGTCATTCAGCTTGTAAGAGACAAACAGTCGAAGCCAGTTGAAATAGGAAAGGAATTTGCCTTATTTAACCAAAAATTCTGGAGATTAAGTCAGTTTCAGAGTTTTTTTCTTCTTAAATTGAGGGTTATAGTTCTGTCTCTTTATGTATCTCTTAACTCTTCTTGCCTGTGTCCATTGTCTTCCTACATCACACCACTTTAGAGGAGAGAGAGACTATTGTCCCACAGTCCCCAGCTACACCCCGGAAGATCTGACTGGGTCACTTTGAGACTCTTGTTTGCCATGAGCTTTATTCCTGAAGGAATCTCTCTGTCCATTATTAAACCAGCATGTTTCTGTAAGTGGTGGGAACTTTGTACAGCCAAAACACTGCAATGAAAAGCACACAGTTGTCTCAAATTTGACATTTGAGACAACTGTGTGCCAAGGTGTTTGAGGCAGCAGCAGCCAGTCCTGCGGGGCAGGATAGTCTGCAGGACAGAGCATGCGTGTTGTAAGTTCAGAATCATGAATGCAGTGAAGGTACCTGGTGCAACTTGGGTGAGTTCGGTCAGTAACACCTGGGGTTCATTACCTGTTTCATTTTTCATTGTTGTATATTCAGAAAGTTTTTTATTGTTGTGAAAGTTTTCATGGCTGACATTCAGTCATGTAACCCCCATATCAATGTCTACCCACAGTTTAAGAAGCTGGGAGATGAAGGACTTGATCCAAATTACCTTATTTGGAATTCATTTGACCAAGAAAATAAATGTAGTTTCCACGTTTCATTAGACTTCTTATCCATGAGAGTGCTCCAGGTTAACTCGAGTTTGAACTTAGTCCCCTACTTGACACTGTTGGAAGGCAGTGAGGTCGTTAAGAAATTGTGACTAATAGGAAGTCTTTAGATCGTTGGTTGCGTTTCTTTAAAGAGTATTGTGGAAACCTGGTCTCCTCCCCATTGTGTTCTAGACACAGGGTGAGGTGCCTTTTCTGGGTTGTGTTGTCCAACCAGGATGTTCTGACTTGCTATGTTGCCAAAATCAAAGAAGCCAATTCACCATGAACTGTCACCCCCAAACTTCTTCTCTTTATGAATTGATATTTTCATGTTATTTATTATAGTCTCTGGAAGTTGAGAGAGAATTAACTGAAGATGGTGTCTGACTACATACTTGACTGAGTAATATTTTTAAAATAGGAGAAAGTCCTCAGTCCTTAACTTTTGTGAAGTTGCTCTTCTTATAATTTGCCAAAAGAAGGAAAACAAGGGGGCTACCAGCTCCTCTTTGGCTCAAACAAATACAGAGCAAATGGGGAGCTCAGGCAAATAACATTCCCAAATAATGGAAGATTTGCTTGCTAGACACGAGTTTCTGGAGTCACCTCTGAGAGACACCAGAGCTGGGAGCAGCTAAGGCCCTGTAAGAATTCCAGGACCTAGCCTGGAGCTCAATGCTGTCATTTTCAGGTCCTGCACTGGCGTTCGGAAGAGCAAATGCTGGTCAGGACCTCACAGATGACCCTTGCATGGCTTAGGTGTCAGTCATGGTGCTGCCTGGGCTTGGTTCCTTCCCACGAAGGGGACATGAGTGGACACATGTGGCAGACACCCCCTCTTGTCACCTCAACCACATATAGCAATTGCAAGTTTATAAGCTACAAATGCTGCTGACACATATTTCTTACTCCATTAAGAAACTCCCAGTCCAGCTGCTATCATAAACAGATGCAATGAGACCAAAATCAAACAGAGCCCTGGATCTTCCTGACTTCTCCTTGGCTGCCCCCCTCCTAAACCTTTCTTGGCCTCCTGTCACCAAGTACATAGAGACTCTGCAAGGGGGCTGTCTGCTGTCCCATCTGGGGGTAAAGTTACTATGGTTTTAGGTTTCGAATCTGCAATCTCATTCCAAAGTCTCCCAACTGCATCCCATAATTATCAGTGCTATGATGTCATA
>CABHPQ010158866.1:0-12563 GCA_902168405.1 Peromyscus aztecus
AAGTGTCCAGGGAGGGAGCTGGTACCCACAGTGTCACTGCAATCACATCTTAAGTGGCTCCAGGTATCTTTCATGCTCCCCTGCATGAGGGGAGACTTGGGTACGTAGCTACCCTTTATGTAAACTTGAACATCTTCCTGAGATATCACGTCAGTATGTTTGTTGAAAATAACAGGCTCATGGCTGCCCCCACAGCGCCTCCAATCTCAGCATCCCCCCACCTCCCCCAGGAGGTTGATGGAGACACAGCTGCTGCTATTTACCAAGTGCTAAGGGAACCCCCAGGTCACTCTTAGAACCTGGTGTGCCCACCTACTACCTGTTATAACTAACCCATCAAAAGTAGCAGGTGTCTGCATTTGCTGTGTGCAGGTTCTCCTTGCCAGAGGTTTGTTTCTTAGGTTGCTCAAGCCTGCAGGAAATGTGTTTCCATTGCTGGAGCCTGGAATCCTTTCTCTCCTGCAATTAATTGATGATGAGAGAACATTGAGTTTCAAGATTCTTGCTCTGATGTAGTGGAGAGGAGCCCTAGAGGCAAAAACATGCGTGATGGATAATGTCAAGCTCTAATTATGGAGGAGAAGTGGGGTGAGGGGCACCCAGCAGTCTCCCTCCAAACAGTTTCATTTTGTTAATAATCCGACTTAGAGAGAGCTGGAATGCCTTAGTGGACCCGCCTCTCATCTGGACAGTGGCTGTCGTGCTGAGAAATATCTGTGCCCCATGAAATATTTCTTTAGCTGTGTTAACCATCCTAACTAGAGCTGGAAAAGCCTAAGGATGAGCTACATGAAAAGCCTCTGCCAGAGGCTCATTCGTCTCAAACAAGGTTGAGATTCACACACTGAAAGCGGGTTCCTGTTTGGAGTCCCTTTCTAATATTGTCACAGATCACCCTGAGCCTTGGCTCCCTAATAATAAACTCTTGTCCTAGAGAGAAGAATGCCCCACAGCTGTCTGTGGCCTGGAAGTAACTGGTGAAATTTGTCAGGAGGGCCTATGTAATATCTTCTCCACCCACGATTAGGCCAGCAGCCCAAGCTATAAAGGCTATAGCAACCTTCAACTCAAATTTGGTGGACAATGATATTGGGATCCAGTGCCTTCACTGATAAAAGTAAGATGCCAACTGGAGAGAAGTGTGTCCCAGAAGTGACCTGGATATTGCTGTGCATGCCAGTGTCCCGTAACCACAGATTCCAGGACCAGTGTCCCCATGCTAATTCCAATCCCATTAGCTAGTGGGAAAAAAAAAACTACTCAATTGTAACACTTGAGTCTCTCTCAGGCCTTTGGCTCCAGGGACTCAGGCCGTAAAGAAAGCAGTCAATAGCCACGCTCACACTCACCCCAGGAAGCACAATCCACTTTAAGGGACATTATTTTTTTTTATTTTAATTCAGATGTATTTTAAGAAGCTTCCAGAGGACAAGTTCATTTTCAGTTCATTTGTAATTTAAGTTTTCATACAAGTATACATCATGTCCAGAGCACATCCCCCATCGCACCCAACATCCAGGTTCTCACTCCTTCATACCCCTCTCTGTTAGCTCCCTTTGTTGCTCTAGAACGTTTTACTTCTACTTTCATTCTATATCTGGTTTTCTGCATCTATATAATGACATACATAATTTTATACATCCATATAAAATCTAGAGCCACAAACACAAGAAAACATACAATTTTTGCCTTCTTAAAGCCTTAATGTCTTTACCGTGATCATCTTAAGCTGTATTTTCCTGTCAGTGACATAAGTTATTTCTTCTTTATGGCTAAAATTTTCCATTGATAAGATACCACATTTCTCCATCCATTCCTTGCTTCTTGGACCAGTAGGTGAATGCTAAATGTAGCTATTCTGAGTGGTGCTACAATACAAGGGGGTGAGTTCTTAGGAGGAAAAGAGAAACCTGACTGTTGCTAGAGTTTTCCTGCCTGGCCCACAGTCTGGATAAATCTCTTTCACCTGCCAGTCCAACAGCCACTCAGACCCAACCAAGTAAACACAGAGACTTATATTGCTTACAAACTGTATGGCCGTGGCAGGCTTCTTGCTAACTGTTCTTATAGCTTAAATTAATCCATTTCCATAAATCTATACCTTGCCACATGACTCATGGCTTACTGGCATCTTCACATGCTGCTTGTCCTGGCGGTGGCTGGCAGTGACTCCCTCTGCCTTCCTGTTCTTTTAATTCTCTCTGTTAGTCCCGCCTATACTTCCTGCCTAGCCACTGGCCAATCAGTGTTTTATTAGCAACACATTTGCCATACAGAGCATCCCACAGCACCTGGCGTGTTATCAAGACACAGAATTGTCTTATGAGAAAGTTTTACATAGACTGAAGAAGAAGAAAACAAGAAGTAATCACTTCTCTTAAAGAGCCTAAGAACAATAGATAGGAACGTCCCCAGAAACCAGCCGTAGTATTGGCCACATGGCCTCGCATGGCTTTGAGCACTGAGTTGTTGTAGAATAAAGGTATAAGTCAGCTCACTAAATGATGCAGCTACCAGAAGCGTCAAGAATATATTAATCAAAGTATAATACCTCATATGAGAAAAGTAAAAGACCTTCCCGTTGCAGCCAGGTTAAGTGGAGATGTGTTCAGTTAGCGGTGGAGATGGGTTTTGTTCCGAGCATCATGTTTTAAGTAGTGAGTCGTGGCTCACTAAGAGGATCCTCAGAGGAGTAGGACCAGCCTGACAAAGGAACATGGACCTCAGCCTGAAAGTGACATGACTGTATCCATCTCAAAGGCATGGAACCCATCACCTGGGTGAGGGTTAGATAGTGGCGGTTGCCTAGGGGGTGGGACCGGAAGAAATGAGACCCAGCCGCCTGAGCTCCCTACCAGAACCACCCAAACTGAGACTGTGAAATGGTAAATCCTCTGGTATGGCTGAATCTCTCGAGTGTGGCACCAGTGGTCATTCTAGAAGAGCGATTATAGAGGAATTCACATTAAACAGCAGGTTGAATTTGGCCAACTTTGGGTTCAGCTTTTATCCAACACATTCATTTCAGAGGACAGAAGCAAATGGCTACAGTTTCTCCTGTGCTTCTGCAGCTCACATATCTGAAAAATACACAAACTGAGTTTTAAGGTATTTCTGACAAGAAAGTATCTTTCTACGTTTCCTTAGAAGAAAACTCCAACAATGTCGTCTCTTTTCCCTCCGGGAATGTAGTAGTGTGCTCACTGAGCAAGCTGTAGAGAATGCTGATTGTTGTCCAGACCTAGAACAAGAAGTCAATCTCCAGGGCTTGCTTTTGGGTGGGTCACTGAGCTTACGATACACAGAAACCATTAAGACCAGGAAATGGTGATGATTCGTAATAAAAATAGCTGACAAGTATGTAAAAGGGGACAGGAAAAGAACATTTAAGTCATAGTAAGAACAAGACAGTAAAATTCTACTGAACTTAACTCAAGCTTTATGTACTAAGCACAGATACATACACAGGTACACAAGAATAAGGAAATAAAAATTGGCTTGGTGAATTACAGATCTTGGGTTGTTGCTACTGTTGCTGCTGTTGTCTCCCTCTCTGAGTAAGAGAAAGGATGAATTAGCTGACTGGCTGATGGCTTATGTTTTCTTTTGCCTTTTCCATTTCAAGATTCTGCCTAAACCTTTGCAGGCAATGGGAAATCGAAACAGAACAGGATAGGAGCACTTAGCTTGATTCTATACATTAAGTTGTAAAAGAAGAGGAGCTTCTGGAATGGTGGAGCAGTGAGCTCAGTGGATACCTGTGAAGGACTAGGATGATCTAACACTGACCCAGGCTAACAGAAGTCTGTGTCTCCCAGTCTGCCTTACACATACACTTATGGCCCTTCAAGCAATTTCCCAGGCTCTAGAATGGGCGGTTAGATGCAGGTCCAGGTGTTCTGAATTGGAAAGCTGACCTTTGTCCATTAGAAACAGGAGTAAGAACTTGGCATTTTCCAATGCAGAGATTCCAGAATGGTCACAAACACGATGCCCTCTTTGCTTGGTTCCCTGTGTGCATGGTTCCCAAAGACATAAAGAACAGCATACATCTGACTCAGTAAATAAAAACTATGTCTAATAATTCGAGAATTCAAATGTAACTGGTTGTGTGCGCCAATATTTTCATATTCATAGAAGGCACAGCATTGTAGGTACCTGGCACTGGGCAATGGAAGGGTAGAATCAGTATGTGAACGATGCTAAACCTACTTGCTTCAACAAGGCATCATGTAGGAATACGTTCCCTCAGGCAGTTAGATCAAATCTCAACTCAGATACTTACCCAGCTTACCCACTGAATGATTATTATTTTTTAAAAAAAATTCAATTGCCTAAGTTTGAGAGTCTTCCTGTACAGGATAAGAATAATGATACCCACCTTAGAGGGTTACTGTAAAGTTGACAGAAGGTCAGTGTGGGAAAGTTTTGTTGTTATTGTTGTTGTTGTTGTTGTTGTTGTTGTTGTTTTTACTCAGTGTCATCTCTAGTTAGGCAACCCCTCAGGTCCTTTCTCCCTGCTCCGTCCTTTTTTAAAAAAGAAATCGACTGGAGGAAATGATGGTGACCAATGTTCACTTGAGCTGTACATAGATCCATTGACATCAGACTGCTGGGGCTGGATTGATTTTATGCCTTCCCTGTCAGCAAGCAACAATGCTGGGCTGTAGCACATGGCTGTGGAGGGTTTCATGTTTTCACAAAGGACACGGATCTTTCCTCTGCTGGTCTTCAGAGCAGCACTGTGATGTGGCGGTTGGCAAACTCTGATGCTTGGGAAATTTAAGTGTCTTCCCAAAGCAAGCAACGAGAAACAGAAACTGGTTTGGAGTATTTCTGACTCAAGTGCGGTACAACCCAGCAGCTTCTTTTTCTGGTTCCCAAAGCACTCCGTGAGGCCCGTGTCTATGGAGGGATGTCAACAAACACCTGTTTACTGTAGAAGATAAGTTATCAGCTGGTGGCAAGCCTCCTGCTCAGCTCCCATGGCCCACTGAGCTGATGATGCCCTTGTTCTGTGCTCCAGGGAAAGCGCCAACGCCTTGTTATTGCATCAATAGTTGAAGTGAAGTCATCTCTACTGCCTGCACTTTTAATGCTTTGGCTATTTTTATGGTTATATTTATGGAGACCAACATGTATCAGGGAAGCCATTTATAAGGCTCCGGGAGGGATTAATGGAACACAGATTGTTTATCTTTCCATTAGTGGACCCTATAAAGCTGGAAAGAAGGGTTCTGAGATAAGAGGGATTTAACTGGGAGCCTATAAAAGCAAAGCCACCAGCATGCCTATCTCCATGCTAGCTCAGAAGAGGGACCTGAAGGAAGCCTGTAGCCCCAAGCAAGCCTGCACTGACAGGCTACAGAAGCAGCAGATTGCTGTACTCCCTGCTAAGGCATAAAAGATGCTCCCAAGTTATGGAGGAGGAGGGCTAATGTTCCATTTCCCTTTGTAAGAAACAGACTCTTAAGGATAGTTCAGCAGGTGATGGACACCCTTAATACTCTTGTCCTTCCCCAAGACAGGATAATTGTGCAGCTTGCATGGCATGCAGTGGTCATTTTTAATAGTTACATGACTTGTCAGCTAATCATTAAAATTTATAAAGTTCAGTGAGATCCAAGGAAAAAAGAATGAACGCACATGTCTACTTTAAAATGCTGTAAGATACAATGTGGACTTCCCATTTCAGACTTAAGCATGAAAACATTTAAGATTCTCTATAATGCTAGAAGGCTACGGGATATTCTCTCTCTCTCTCTCTCTCTCTCTCTCTCACACACACACACACACACACACACACACACACACACACACACACACACTGTTTGGATTTTGTTTTTGAGACAGAGTCTTGCTATATAGCTCCAGCTAAGCCTCAAACTCACAGAGATCCACCTGCCTCTGCATCCTGAGAAGTAAAGGAGTGCACCACAACACTCTGGGCTTTATGTTATTTTGTTTTAAAACTTGTAGAATATAACATTAGGAAACAGTGTATTAACTAAGCAATGAAATAGTGATGGGAAAACACAGCTGTATACCTAAGTAGAAGGATATAATGATAAGCAACGTGATAATCATTAGCTTGAAGCATCTTCAGACACCTGATACAAATCATCTAATTATTCCCATGCACAGCCCTCCTGGGAAAGGTGTTATTATTTCCACCTTTAAAATAAATGTAATATCCACTCCTGATTTATATGTGTCATTTCTTTTGAGAAGTTCCATTCTCTGCTTTCTGGTTCATCTCTAAACTTGGAGACTTGATCATTCCCGAAATAAATAATTTTGCAGAGGCAGAATGTTCTTTGCTTCTGTGGATGATTGATATAAATTCAGTGCTTACCAAACATTTTCATCATATATCCTGAGAAATTATAAAGAGCCCAAAAATATGGAAGTTAAGAAAACGATCTGATACAAAATAATTATAACTGGAAATTGCAGTGCATTAGCAGAGTGTACAGATGGACCTGCTTACAGTCAGAATCCATCCCTGGTGCATAAGGGGGCTTTGTGGAGCCCACTGCCTAGGATGGGACACCTCGTGCACCCTTGAGGCAGGGGGAAGGGCTTGGACTTGCCTCTACTGGATGTGCCTCCCCTTGGGATGCCTTGCCTTCTTGTGAGGGGGAGGAGTTGGTGGGGAGGCTGGGAGGGTGAGAGGAGGGAAGAGGGGGATCGTTGATTGGTGTGTAAAATGAATGAAAAAATTTTCTTAATAAAAAAAGAAACTAACCCCCAAAAGACCCCCGTAAGAAAGAAAGAAATGAAGGAAGGAAGGAAGGAAGGAAGGAAGGAAGGAAGGAAGGAAGGAAGGAAGGAAGGAAGGAAAGTAGGGTAAAAGAAAAGTAAGGATTGCAAGGGGAGAAAGGACAGAGAAGAAACAGGGAGCAGGAAAATCTCCTAAATGCGTGTTTGTTTGTAAGTGACACGCAGTAATTGTGCATAGTTGTGGCTTCAGTGTAGTATGCTGATACATGTACCTTAGATTTAAGTAGTGACACAGGAGGATTCCAAAGAACTGCCACTGGTTGACCAAAGCTGCCATAATAAACTGCCACACATTGATGCTTAAACAGAAGGAATGTATTCCCTGTGCATCAAGGTGTGAGTAGGTTCAGTTCTCCCGAGCAATTCCTTGGCTTGCACCTATATACATATCCTTGCAAGAAGGTCTCACTATATAGCCCAGCTGGCCTCAAACTCTAGTTAGTGCCTGCCTCTACCTCTCAAATGCTAGACAACAGGACTGTGCCACCATGCCCAGAGCCAACGTCTTTCTGATGCATCGTCTCACATTATCGTCCAAAGGCGTTATCTGTAAATAAGATTGCATTCTAGGGGTCGGGGTTTAGGGCTTCAAAGCATTGATTTGGAGGGAGGAGTATCGTGTAGCCCATATCAGACACTTTTATTCAAGAAGTGTTTGTGCTTTCGGACAAGGCTATTAAAAGCATGTTCTCACTCCTACAGCACGAACCTGGGAGGTCAACAATGTTTTTCCACTCGCAGAATTTTCTGTCAATTCACTTGACTCAAGTTCTTCACCTAAGCATTCCCCAAAGGTGATTCTGTATATCCAGGGGAGCATTCTCCTAACAGCTTATTGGCTGCCTCCCAAAACCTCAAAGACAAGGCTACATTTTCTACAATCAAACTATTTATGTAATAATTGTCACTGTGTGCCCACGGAAGAGCAGTCCATCACCTCCTCTCTATTTTTGTATGGCCAGGAGCAAACCCAGGCATGACACCCACTCACTGCTCCAAGCCGGAGTGTGTTTAAGTATGGGGTTTTCCACACTTCTTTGTGCCCCAGATGGCTTCACCCTGGACTGTGTCACAAAGAGCACAGGCATTCGCTTGGTCCTGGCATTCTCATATCATACAGTCAGGTAGAGAGCTGCCAGCCCCACCTGCTGCCAGCCACATTAGTTGAAACAAAGTAAAGTAAATTCCGGGTGGTGTTGGAGGAAGTCAACAAAATGTTCAAGGAGACGTTCCTTTTAAAAATCGTCACAAAACACACGAACATGTATTTTCTGTCACTTTGAGAAAAGTGACGTTGATTATCATAACATTAAAAACACATGAATGGAGGGGTTTTTTTTCTTAATATAAATTACATTTACACTAATCTTACATCATCTGTGAATGAAATAAGTCTTAGGTCATTGTTATTAACTTCCTGGTCTTTTTAGCTAGCAAGCCTCCTGCCTTTCTGTGTGTGTTCAAGTGTGATTTAACTTGTGATCTACCTACATGTATTATGTAATTACATAGTGATGTAAAATCAGTAGAAATTCATGCATGCATTCCTTTAGTTAGCAAGTGCTTGGTCACCTAAGTGGTGGAGATGGTACCAACTACTAGATGCATAAAGGGCTCACAGTCAGCTGGAGAGGAGAAGATATCGGAACAGGCCTAATTTTAGATAAAGCAGCAGCTTTCAAAGTTGAACATGCCATCAAATCACAAGGAGGGTCTATTCAAGCCCAGATTTCTTGTCACATTCAGTGAGATTGAGAATTTGCATTTCTAGTACGTTCCACAGTGCTGTTGCTCAGGGAGCACACCGAGAACCATTCACCCAAAGTTATAAGTATCTGGAGCCACGGTGGCTCTGAAGAAGGGTGCGAGGCATTTTAACGGATGAGTGGAGGATGGAGAGACAAGAATATGGGGCGCACTTTTAGCTCTAAAGCCAGAGGAAGTGGCGATGGTTTAAAAATGCAGATAATACTATTAGGCTAAGACAAAGTTTGAAATAGTTGAAGGAGGTGAGTCTAGAGTGGCATAAAAGGCCCATTGCTGTGCTCAGCGGCCCTGACTGAATACCACACTGGAGACATCACACAACTATCAATCCCCAATTAGACTTTAAGCTGAAAGAGAAGACTCCTAGTAGAACTTTGTCCGAGTTTCCAGAGGGGCTTTTCTCTCGGCTTTCCAACTCTTGACGAGGAATCTTTTCCATAACTCTGATGACAAATCCCACTGGGAGGTAACGTGAGTAGCATGTAGGAAGGGTGCGTGGATCGCGTGTGAGCTTTTGCCCCTGACCACTGAGCCACAGTGAAGTGGTTCCTGAGTCCCATGGCCAACAGTTGGTTCGTGATGGTTGACTTTTAGAAAGCCCTGAGCTCCATTGACCTCTGATGGCCTCCTGTCCCTCAGAGGAGCATGACAACAATCTAGAAAGGAGATGCAGGGGACAGAAGAAGTCCCCAGTGGCTGGGTCCTAATGAAATGGGCTTTGTTTCCTTTCCTAGGGGAAGACGATGACGATGATGATTGTGGGGAGGAGAAGCTGCCCTCCTGCTTTGATTACGTGATGCACTTCCTCACGGTGTTCTGGAAGGTTCTGTTTGCCTTCGTCCCCCCAACAGAGTACTGGAATGGCTGGGCCTGTTTCATCGTCTCCATCCTCATGATCGGCCTCCTGACAGCCTTCATTGGAGATCTGGCTTCCCACTTTGGCTGCACCATTGGGCTGAAAGATTCCGTGACTGCGGTGGTGTTTGTCGCTCTTGGAACCTCAGTGCCAGGTAAAGGATGATTTATGCAACGCCCCCGAACAGAGAAGCACACATACAAAAAAACACCACTGAGTTCATGCTGTGTTGGCAAGCTACTCCTGAGCATGGGGCGTGCCCTGGAGTGTGGATGATCTACCTAGTGACACTCCATTGGAAAAATCTGATTTTTTCCTTTCCCAACAGGTATCAATTCTAAATAGCTCCTTGGTTAGGGGTGTAACTTTGTGTCCCCTTCCCCTTTCCAGTGCTGGGATTGTGTCCTTGTTCAGGCTTGAACCTGTGCAGGTCTTGTGTGTGCTGTGGTAGTCTCTGTGAGTTCACATCCGTATCAGTACTCTTCTGTCTGGAAGATCCTGTTTCCTTGGAGTCATTCGCCACCTCTGGCTCTTAAAATCTTTCCACCTCCTCATCTACATAGGTCCCTAAGCCTTGAAAGGAAGGATTTGATCAATATGCCTATTTAGTGCTGCTGAGCGCTCCAAAGTCTCTCACCCACTCTCTTCACATTATCCAGTTGCGAATCTCTTTGTTCATTTCCATCCACGGCAAGGAGCTTCTCTGATGGGGAAGGAGTGATGCTCTGCTCTATGGCTAGAGTAATAGGATAATGTGGTGGTTATTTGAGTCTCCTGATCATGAGAAATTCCACTCTTCTCTTCTCACAGGCCAGGACTTGCCCCTTCTCAAATTCCCCCATCCTGTTGGTATAAGACATGGAGCTTGAGACGGCCGCTTGATTGTAGGCTCAGTCATACGACAGACTAACTCCAAGTTCTGAGACCAGCCAGCAGTCAACAGAGAGAGGGGACCATAGCACCTCTGGCTTACCTGTGGCTTTGATAAACTTCAACCATACTATATGCCAAAAAAAAAAAAAAAATGGAGCAAAGCAATTGACTTCTTATTAGGAGAATACAACAAAACCATTAGTTGTTTCAGTGGCTTTTCTGCTCTGCCAGAAATGCTTCCCACTGGGCTACAGCACTCTTTGCTGTAGTGTGGGGAAGTCCTCTGTGATTTATTACAATATTAACTGTACATCATGCTCCCTAAATAAGATATTTACAGGAAATTTCAGAATGTATATGTGTGTCTGTACACATATATGTATATATGTGTGTGTATATATATATGTATGTCTGTATATGTGTGTGTTTGTGTGTGTTTGTGTGTGTGTGTGTGCATGTGGAATCCCCAACACCTCAAAAAGCTATGCAAATTAAAGATGCTAGATGAATATCCCATGTGGCTTTATTCATCCTACCGATCCTGACATCTGTTTTATTGTATCCCAGACACCTAAAAGGAAAAGGGAAATGATGCTATTGTTTCTGGGACACAACACTTGATTTTTATAAGTGGACAAAATTAAGACAAAAAGTAAAATGAATGCTGTTCGCTTGAGCCTGCTCCTAGTCAGCACCGGCCGTGGGACCCCGCTGATGTCTTGGCACTCCTAAAGTAGAACGGCTACTGCCTACGGTCTGATGAACTGCTTTCTCTTTCTGCCGAAGACTCTGATATGTAGACTCTGTGCTGGCCAGACAGCAACTGACAATTTCCCCATGCGATTCTTCCAGCCTCGGGGCAGGATTGAATGCCCACATGTC
Organism: Peromyscus aztecus; assembly: GCA_902168405.1. Taxonomy (NCBI): domain Eukaryota; kingdom Metazoa; phylum Chordata; class Mammalia; order Rodentia; family Cricetidae; genus Peromyscus; species Peromyscus aztecus. Next base: position 11,162 of record CABHPQ010158866.1, read on the forward strand.
TCATTAAAAATACCTTCTACCATATTATTCCAAATCTATGGGGGGACGTCTGTGGCTTTGAGGGTGACAGAACTTTTCTCTCATCATACCAGCATGTTCCAAGAGCTCATTCATATACTGGGGGAGGTGGGGAGGCTACTCGTAAGGGTCCTCACGCTTCCTAGTGCTTGAAAGCTACACCTGTCAGTGGAGCAAGGCCCCTTTTCTCGGTCACCTTTCTAGGTTGCAGGAAGAGGCCTCCAGACAGTGTCTTCTAACCTTGGACTGATGGAGGGAGCCACAGCTTGGTCCCCAGCCCTGTCCCTTCTCTTCCCACAATTCCATGGGAACAGTCTTCATGACATGCACGCCATCTATATGCTTGCCAGATGCACAGTATCAGCCCCTGCTTACCCTTGAGCTGAGTCACATAGCATTGACCTTCCCTGCCTCCGTGTCCGGAATGTGGTGTGTGATTTGCAGCTCACTGCCATATCCAAACAGAGGTGACAATTTCAGCAGCCCAGTGACTTCAGTTCTCCCGTCAAACATGTTCTCTCCAGGCTTGACCTTTTCAGAAAAACCAATATCATCATCCGCCCAGGAGGCCTTGATTCTTGTTTTTCCTTCATCTTCAACTCCGGCATGCCTAACATGTAATTAACATGTAATTAATGGGTCCACATAACTACCCCCCCCAACTTCCGTCTTACAACTGTTCCTTATTCAGACCCTGCAAGCAGCCTCCTACCTGTCTCTCTGCTTCTAGGGGGGGATCTTTTGAAGAAGTAAAGCAGACCAAAGTACTGCTTATGGTCTCACTTAGGGTAAAGCTCAGAGGCATCAGTCTCCCTTGCAGACTGACGTCATCTAGCCATTCCATGACATGCCCCTCTGTTCCCTCCACCCACTGTGCTTTGGGCCTGCTACTCTGTTTCAGTTCTCCACAACTGAATTAGTTGCTATCTCAGGGTTTCACTGGCTGTGAAACACTCTTCCCCTTCACGTGCACAAAACTGTTTGCTTGTCGACAATTGTGTTTAACCTTAACTGGTACCCTCCAAGTGTCAAGCGGACCACTCAATTGGTTTGTATCATCAGTTTCTTTTCTGTACAGCTTTATGACTTCACGAGGGTTGAGGTTCTTTTTCTTGCACTACATTTTTATTCATTCCTTCTCTCTCTCTCTCTCTCTCTCTCTCTCTCTCTCTCTCTCTCTCTCTCTCTCTAGACAAATTGTGGAAGTCCATTTTCTCCTTTCGTGATGTGGGTCCCAGGGATCAATCTTAGGTCATCAGTCTTGGTGGCTTCATTTACACATTTACCTACTAATGCATCTCACTGGCCTCTTGGTTTTCTTCTTGAACATTATTATTATCTAGCATGCATGCACACACACACACACACACACACACACACACAC
>CABHPQ010158866.1:12663-47726 GCA_902168405.1 Peromyscus aztecus
TTTCCAATGTGGCCTTGAACTCACAGAGATCCAGAGGGATTTCTGTCTCTGGAATGCTAGGATTAAAGGCGTGTGCTACCACTGCCTATCCTCATGTTTAATATTGTGGCTGTTCTGTTCTCTGACCCCAGATAAGTTTATTAGGGTACACAATATTTTGGGGAATACAATACTACCACACTGTTTGCTTGTCGACAATTGTGTTTAACATTAATTGGTACCCTCCAAGTGTCAAGCGGACCACTCAGTTGGTTTGTATCATCAGTTTCTTTTCTGTACAGCTTTATTACTTCACGAGGGTTGAGGTTCTTTTTCTTGCACTACATTTTTATTCATTCCTTCATTCCTTCTCTCTCTCTCTCTCTCTCTCTCTCTCTCTCTCTGTGTGTGTGTGTGTGTGTGTGTGTGTGTGTGTGTGTGTGTGTAGACAAATTGTGGAAGTCTGTTTTTTCCTTTCGTGATGTGGGTCCCAGGGATCAATCTTAGGTTACCAGTCTCGGTGGCTTCATTTACATATTTACCTACTAATGCATCTCACTGGCTTCTTGGTTTTGTTCTTGAACATTATTATTATCTAGCACACACACACACACACACACACACACACACGAGAATGGGCAAACCAGTCATTTACTCATTAGCATTAATTGACTCAGTCAGACTCTTCCTAAAGCTCTCTAGAGACTGCTAAGCATCTCTGATTATGGAGGAAGACAAATACAGAATCTTTCAGAGTGTGGCTGGTTCCTGAGGGACAGAGCACATCTGAGAAAGACGTTGCTGTAAAGAGGGCAAAGGGCAAAGCCAAAAGGCACAGAGGACCCCAGAGGAGAAACCTCTCTTTCTCACTCATACTTTTGTGTGTATTGGGAACTGTGTTGAGCAACAAGGCAAATTTTTGCCCCTGCTTCTTCTTTTCTTTCCTATGATTCCTGCTCCTAAGACCCAGAACTCAGACCACTACTTTTAAATGTTTAGGTATACTCTGTTTTCCCCCTAGTCCAAAACTAGATCATTTCCCTCTGTTTCTATAGAAAAGGAAACTCAAGATTTAATGAGGACACAAGAGCAAAAACACTTGGCTATCAGCCTGTTGAAACTGAGAGGCCTCCTCTGATTGGACATTTCACTCACAGAAATTTACTTGGATAAATCCTGACTGTGGGGCCAAGATAATCTGCTTCATAGCCTGGATTCTAGATACAGGCTTTCCTTCCCCTCTTGTTTACATTGGGTTCAGATAGAAGAAAACATTCTTCTGGTGTTACAAGGAAACCTCTTAGGGATTGAACAGTTGCAAGTATTTTGCCTCCCACCCCCAAAGCCTGGCCTTGGTCTTTCTGCAGTGTACAGCTGGTCTGTACCTGATGCTTGCCCACTGCCCCCTCAAGCTTCCCGCTGCCAGCGGCTCACTACAGACCAGAGCATTTCCAAAGCATGGGTATTCTCGGCTGTCTTTTAGCCTCTGGCACTGTAAGATTTTCTATTTCCTTTAGTGTTCTGACGATCCCTTTATCCTTTGAAATGTCATGTAGGAATTATTTCCCTCTGGAGGTTTTAAGACATGAAAGGAAACACAATTCTAGATGGCTTTGAACTTTTTTTTTTCAGTTTGTATATAGAAAAATTCACAAACAAAAGCTCTTATTTGGGGGGGGGGAAGCTTTATATCATTTTTGAATGATAGCACCCTCAGATTCTTAAATACCACGAAAGAATTTGGGATGAGGCTGATTCTATTGACTATCCACGATGTTCTCTTTCTGCAGTGCCGATGTGCACCAGGAGTTCAGTTCAGGTCTCTGTCCTGTTATTCACAGTGTGGGCCTAAGAGGTGTCTTGACTCTCCGTACCTTAGTTCCCATACCTGAAAAATGGGCAGTCATACTACATGGCAGTTCAAATATAGTTGATTAGAGGATTAAATAATATGTTCTGAACACTAACATACGGTGCAGGAATTAATTATCTCAGAATTGATGTTGAGATCACTTCTGAACAATGTCAAAAGGATTGGAGGTCATCAGAAAGTGATGATAAATGGAAAAAGTTATGAACAAGAGAGGAAATTTTGCAGGTGTCCATAAAGCTCCAAGTGGGCGTGAGATGTGTGTACTGTATTCACAGTGCCTAAGATTTCATTTTTAAGTGATATGGTGCTGCTCCCTTGCAACCTCGGTTTGTATATTTTTGTCCCTTGCTCCTGCTCCTAAAAGTGAGCTTGTTCAATTTGTTTTCCCCTGTGCTTAAAAACATACTATTTTTGTGATCTCTTTACAACAAAAATTACTCACTAATGGTCTATGTTTCAGTTTTTAATTTCCTAGCATCTAATTGCTCTCAGAACTAACATATTCTATAAGATATTTAAGTAAGAAGTATTTTATCATTTTCTGCATCATGTTGCTTTATTTCTTGGTGGGCCTTAAAATATCTTGTATGTAGCCAAAGTCATATTACTATCTCAGGGAGATGCAAATCTCAATGTCACCAAGGAAATGTGACATTCCACATCTACAGTTGCAGATGGTGGGGGCACTTCCTAAAGACAAACCCACAAGGGAGTGAACACCAAGGCTTTCATGTTTCACCAGGTTAAGAGAGTAAATTATTTGTCCACACTTGAAGTTCAGATGGATGGAATTTGTGGAACTGATAATACAGTTCTTAGCCATCCTGCAATGCCATTTTGAATAGATATTTAAAGTATACACACTCTTTCCCATGTTACTTACAATTTTCCTGGAATTATTCATTTCTCTGTGCCTCAGTTTTGACATTTTCTACTTTTAAAACATGCCATCCTGGGGTTATATGCAAGCTCTTGATCCCAGGCTGTTATTCCCTTTGGAATAAAAATCAGATAGTAGGTTTTATGTTTCAAACAATTTCAGAAATTAGTAACTTGTCTTTATAATCCTATACTCATTATTTTAAAAGTCAACATTTTAAAGCTTGGTCTACTGGAAACTCTTACCATTATTATTATTCAGCTCTGAAATAGCTAGTGATAAACAAAATGCCAAGACATTCCTCATCAGCACAGACACATACAGCTAATACATGTGAACCCTTGTTTTTAATCATTGCAAGGCTAGGTCCAGCTGCCAGTAGTACACAGCTGTCTAGATGTGGGTAGGTGGAGCCCAGAGAGATTCAGGATTCTCTCCCAACAGACAAGAAAAGGATTATTGGTAGCGTTGGAAGTCAACCTCCAGGAGATTGAGAGTAAGCATCTGTTCAAGGATTTGTCAAGAAACTCATTCAGTCTGCCCTTTGCTTAACCACAGAGATTGGACCAGAAGGGCACAGGACAACACTCTACCCAAGCAAATCACCTCTCAGTGGGAAATTCTACCCAACCATTCTAAATCAGCAGCCATCTGAGCTCTATAGAGAAGAGCAGGGAGTCATATTAGCTCAGTTTCCTGTTGCATCGCATTCAAAAAGACTTGATGTTGTTGGTACGGAGCTCACAGACAGGTTGGTGGTCCCCAGACTTAAGTTTCTGAAAGATTGCACACCCTTCTCCCAGTCTAATGATCAGGATATAACGAGAAGATATAAAAGAATGTGAGCTGATGAGTCAGGTGGACGGGAGCGGAAACCACCCCTCCCTCCCCCACTTAACTACTGTGCACGAAGCACTGTGGAGGCACATTGTTTGATGCCTGTAAGCCTTGCTTTCCTGGCCTGACTTAGACAACAACAACAACAACCACCAAAAGTAATCTCTCTGAAATATGGACATGGTTGAGCATTTAAAGTGCTTGTCTCGCAAACATGAGGGTGAGGATCAGGATCTCTGCAATTCCAGCGTTCAGAATGTGGAGACAGGAGACCCCTGGAGCAAGCTGTCCAGCTAGACTAGACTAATCGGCAAGCTTGGGGTCCAGTGAGAGACCCTGACTCAATGAATAAGACAGAGAGCTACCGAGGAAGACTTCTGATGTCAACCTTAGGCCTTCATATGCATGTGTGGGTTCACATATGTGAACCCATGTGAAGATATACACACACAGCGGATGGGCAGGGGGAATTGAAAATATGTCTGAGAGAACTGTTGTGAGAATCACCTCTCTTTAAAGGACCTGGCACCAGGCAAAGCAGACACAAAAAGAAATGTCCGATCTCTTTTATTCTTCTCATTCATTCTGCTGGTTAAAAAGTTGAGTCCTCCCGGGGTATTTAGCCCCAGACCTATCAAAGCACGGATAACTACATAAATGATAGGCCGGTCTCCCCTGACACAGTATGCTGGGGCTTTGGGTGAGTGGGAATCCCTAGGGTCTTTGTGTCCTGCAATTGTACTGCATCTTCGTAAGCTTCAGCCTCGGAACACTGGCACCTCAAGTCAGACACACATACTCAAGGAGAACCACCCTACCGTGTGTATGCATACCTAGTCAGATGATAAACATTTCCTGTCATTCCAAACGGTCCACCCATTCCCCAGCGCCCATGGTATCAGCTCCCCCGAGAGGCTACGTCAGGGCAGGAATGTTTACTCTCCTGATACTCTAACATTAGACAGCCAGTGTCTTTACTACCAAGAAAGGTCAGAACCGCTCAAAAGGGACTGTCAGGCCTACAGTCAGACTGGAGGCAAGGCTACCCAGGGACCGTGCCAGAGAAGCTGCCCCAGGGCAGCGTTAGTCACTCTGGTGGCTTTCCTAGAGACCCTGTCTTAACCCCTGGGCAGCCAGGAGCAGTCGCCCGCGGGTTAAGTGATGTAACTGGAGCTGAAAGAAACTTAAAAGAGCAAAGCTTGACAGAGACAGCGAAACAAAAGAAGGCTGGACGCCAGATTTCCTAAGAGCTGTTCTGTTGCCCATACCATGGCTGCCTTGGGCTCTAGAGTGGAACACTCCGCGAAAGAGACAGTATAGAGAGCCCAGAACACGTGTAAGCACCCGAGAGATCCATTTCAAAACTACTTGCAGCCTTTATTTTTTTTCTGCTCGGACGAAGAGTCTGCATTATATGTCTTTCAAGAAAACTTTCAAGCGTCCCATTAGCAGTTACTGAACTTAATTTTTTTCCCAATCCTGCAAAAACACCTGGCATTGAACACAAGGTTGGATAGTGACCAGGAGGATAGCAATGATGTCATCCAATGACGTCATCTCTCAGGAGATAGTGCAGGGAGCAGAGATCCTCAGCATGTGTCATGCCAGCCTGAAGCCTTGCAGAGGCTTTGGGTTAGAGCCCAGCCGCATGCCAGCCAATTTCACTCAGCCTCATTAGAATCGCAGGATAAGAGGAGCTAAAAATATTCCATTCTGTCTTATCTGAGACTTAACATACTATACTCTCTGCCAGTCAAAGCAAGGGCATCAGTAGAAATGAGATGCTATGTGTGTGTGTGTGTGCATGCTGCTCCATGTGTGCACGGCTTCTTATGCTTGAAATCCCCTTGTGATTCTTGGGTGTTGTGAGTGAATGTAAATCCCCACCTTTTTCTGTCTTAGGGACAGGTCACAAGAGGCAAACGTCATGTAGAATAAGGACATCAGTCCCCTTAGCTCCCCGAAGTTCAACAAGCGTGCAGGCCTGTGACAAGTGACTTAGAATGGTGCCTTGGTTGATTTCCTTTCTTTCTCTTTACATTTGAAGACAAGATAATGAAAAATTTCAAAGACCACTTTTCTGTTCTTTTAAATGTAGGCCTGCCCATCCTACAAGTTTAACACTTTACTGAGGCATTACTTACAAACCTAAAATTCACACATTTGAAGTCAAGCCCATAGTGACTGTTCAGTAAGTTCACTGGGTTATGCCATCTTTTATCCTACGCCTGTTTTATGGCATTGAATGATCCCAATAAGGACCCTCACTATTCACAGATAATCTTGATTTCTTCCTTCAGCCTAGAGCAAGCCCTCACACAGTTTCTGACTCTATTGTTCTGTCTTTTCCGAGTTAGCACTGAAGAAATGTCAATATAAAAACTTGGGTTCTCCATCTTCCTGTAATTGTCTTTCCTCGAACAGTACAGAAGGGTAGAATTTACTGCAAACTTTTATAAAGGTGTCTAAAAGTTCTTCTCGCTGGACATCTCACAACTCTGTGTGGGGTTTTTCCATCTCTATTGCTTTGTGCATCTGTAGATTTGAACGTCTTGAGAACAATCCAAATACCTTCTCCCCAGGAGTACTATTAACTCAGTCATTATTGTTTACGAGGGGGAAAACTTACACAGTGATGCATAGAATCAACACTGAGGAATCTCAGGTCACTCTCCTGTGTTTAACATTATATAAGTGTGAATGTCTTTGGCCACTTCAGTCTGTTGATCAAAACACAGTGTCAAGGAGCCCCATGCCATTACTTCAGCTTTTCAGGCTCCTCCTGGTGGCCCCAAGGTGTCACCCTTTTGGTCCTCTTATCAGTACAAATCCATCCCAACCATTAGGGAGAGAATACAGAAGCCAGGACTTATCCATCAGAACCGTTGGCATATTGCCCTGTACAAAGAATTCTACACTGCTACCAAACACCTAAGAAGAAAGAAACATTAGGCTATAAGACGGTGTAACTATCTTACCATGTCCCATGACAGTGTGAGCAAAAGAGTGAATTTAGGCTTATTGGTGTTTTTAGAAAAGAGAGCAAAAACAATGCTCACTGAATTTGAAAGGTAAATCTCACACGTGGGTATAAAAGAATGTTGGTATCTATTTGGAATAATGCATGGTATAAATATGAAGCCATGGTGCTTGGCATTTATGGGCAATGCCAGCTGGGTACCATCTTTGCTCCCCCAGCACATAGATCTTACATTCTCCATAAACTTCATATTACTTGTTTATATACCCTGCTTCATTCTAAAAGTTAAATCCACAAAGTGCCTTCCATGATGTAAACACCTTTTCCAGCACGCAATCCCAAAGATGCTTCGATTGGGAAGTGGCCATGTTCAGATGACCTTCATTTAGCTCAACAAATATAAATCCTATATGTCAAGCACAAAAAGTAGATGGCTGATTTGTGCTCTATTATTTGCTATCAGAAAACTGTATTATTCTTGTTTTCTTTTTTTCCCTCCTCTGGAATCCGGGGAAGGGGGGACGGCTTTGGGACATGGTCTCTCATAAATTACAAGCTATTATTAGGTTATCATAGTATAACATCATGGGTCAAGACAAACAGCAAAACCCTCTGCAGTTCCAAACAAAAATGATCCCCAATAGGGTCTGCAACCAGGCTCAGCAGGGGACTAATTACAGCCTGCCATTCCTGAGCTGTATTTACAAAATAACAAAGAAAGCACAGTTGTACAAAACAACGGTCATGAAAATGCCCTTCTTGCTGAGGCTTCGGACAGCTGAAACTGGCAATGAGAGCCCCCCAAAGGTAGCTTGTCTGTCAAGTGGGGATCTGAAGGGTAAGGATGCTTGTGGGGGAGTGAGCAATTGCTATGGCCCGGCTCTAGAAATCCTTGGAGGTGCTACCCACCCCAAGCTCTGGGCTTCTGGAGTCCTGCGTTTAGTCCCTAGAGAGAAGTTGATACAGAAGAAGTTGCTATTGGTATGTTTTCTAAAATCAAATAGTGTTGTCCTGAGTCTGTGGTGGATTTTTAGTGACGAGAAATGAGCATAAAAATCTGTAAAAATTGCCTGACAAGACCCATAAATAACTGGGAAGCCTAAAATGATCTGTGAAATAACACGGCACTCTTCCATGGAAAAAGTCAAGTTGTCTTTCTCCTGCGCTTGTCTTAAAGGCGTTCAAAAAAGAGGGCTGTACCAGTTCTCAAAGATATTCAAAGAAAGGAAGTAGCATATAAGCAGGGAGTGGCTTCAGGCCACTCTGCATCCCTTCCCCTCATTCATTCTAGAAATAGCTCTCAAGGACCCACTAAGTACTAGGCAGAACTTCACAAGCAGAGGGATGTAGGGAATTCCAGGGAGCCTGTACCCCATTTCTGGGCATGACACTTAGTAATGAAGATAGAAGCTGTTGAGAAGAAAATACAGTGAACTATGATGTCATAGAATAGTCTTTACGTGGGGGTGGGGCAACATTTGAATAGGGCAGGTCAACTCCTTAGACCACTAATCATTGACAACTTACACATAAGCCTTTAGCGTTCTCCCACAGACTTACACTGGCAGGTCTAGTCTTTAAAGCTATGGGAACGCAATACATTTTCTAAGCTTCCCATTTCACATAAAGCCTTTGATCATTTAGTGTTTTCTTCTCTCTCTGGAAGTTACTACTCTCATTTCACGGCTACCACAGCTGCTCTCCCCAGTGCCCTGGATTTTTTCTCCCTAACCTCCTTGATTCCCTCCATACTAAATATTCTAGGTTATTTCTGGCTTTGAAAATATCCAAAACATGATCCCACCAAGGCATGAATTATTAATGATGATTTCCTAAGGGTAGACTATTTTAAATTAATACACACAACGACGAAATGTTTCAATGTCAGCTACACTGGTGTGGTTTCATTAACTAGAAAGTAATTTTGTGTAACTTAATCACTTTAATACTCACAGACGCTCCAGAAGTTAGATAATACAGAGGTTTATCAGTGCCAAACATGGGTCGCGATCTAGGAAAGTGATGAAAAGATACTGTTAGTATTTTGCGCTGTTACCCTGCCAGAAAGCCTCACGAATCACGACAGAATACACTATTAGAGTTTATTGGGGGGGGGAAGAGAGGAAGTGAGGAACCGCGCGGGGTAGAGACACGTGGGGAGAGAAGTTAGGACAGTCATGGCGGCTTTTTATAAGGCGGGGGCGTGTCCAGGTGGACGTGGGTGACGTAACCATGCTGCACGCTTGCGTGGCCACGTGACCTCACGGATCCCGGTCACGCGAGACGCCTTAACCCGGAAATGGCTATCTTGACCCCAGTCCGTCAGGCGGAAGTGTCCGGGTAGTTGGAGTCCGCTAGGCGAATGCGTCCGGGTGGTCGGTTGCCTTGGTTACCAGACGCCTTGAACCGGAAATGCCTATCCTGACCTGGGGCTATCTGGGCCGAGTCGGCCGGGCATGTACAGACATGCCTGACCTTGTGGGTGTTGTGAACCCTTCAGATACTGTTTTCCCCTTGGGGGTGAGGGTGATGTGAAGCTAAGGGCAGCTGTCCAACTCACCTCATAACTGTTGGTGAAAGCAAGAAAAATCACATAACAGCTGTGTAAGTGTTCTGAAACAAGTGTGCATCTGTAAGATTAGAAGATGTTTGCCAGCAGGCATTAAGTATCCAGGGCTATTGTTCTGGGTGAGTGGGAAAGAGACAGGTGGGTTCAACTTACTGGGTGTCCTGGGCATCCTGTATAGCGTTTGTAGTACTAATTATATATCTAGAAGGATCACAAGTATAAAGGCTGAAAGATGTAGGCATTATGTTTCTTTCTCAAGTATCTCAAAGGTACAGATCTCTTAGCAAGCCTATAAAAGGTATTTGTCAGGTCAAGTGACTATGCAGAGCAATTCTGTGCAATGCAGTCAACAGAACATACTGTTGGTCAATAAAACATGAGGTATCTGTAACACAGGATACAAAATGAAGACACAAGGAATCGGAGACACAGAGGCTCTCTGTTGGTGACCTTTCTTTAAGGGTCATGCTCCTCAGCTGAGCACAATGGTCCTAGCCTTTAATCCCAGTACCTGTGAGGCAGACATAAGCAAATCTCTGTGAATGGAAGGGCAGCTTGGGCTACATAACTAGTTTTGAACCAGCCAAGGCTATATTGTAAGACTTACCCTGTCTTAAAAAAAGAAAAAACTGATTTTTTTTTTTTAAGAAAGAAAAAAAAAATCTGCTCTTCTTTGTAACTTGTCCTATCCTGGACACATGCCTGAACCTAAGCTCCAAGCTAAGCCCTGATGGCCAGGATGCCCCCCACTTGGTCTCTTATGCAACCCCCGCCTCAGCTTCCATACCCTTTAAACACTTCCATTCTGTGTGTTGTATGTATGATGCTTTCCATCTGCCTGGCTTAACTCTGACCATTGGAACAGCCAAAAGTACCAGAAAAAAATTCTTAAACCCAACTCTCCTTCCTGCCTAGATAAACTGTATCACTTATAAGCCTGTTTTTAGTGTCTATATTTATTATGAGCCTTTTAATAACACAAATAACAATACACGTCCCTTGTAAATAAGACAGGAAATATTAATGAGCTGTGAAATATACAGTCTCACCATCAATTAACATTCTGGTAGCTTTCAAATTTTAGATTTCTGTAATGTTTAAAGGAATGGCACAAAAATATTCACACAAGCCTATCTGACTTACCCACACTTTTTAAACGAACTAATCTTACATGTATCACATGACCTGCTTTGTCACTGAATAATAGTGTGTCATGAACACTTAGAGTACTCTTATGATTTTAAGAGTTGTAAAATATTATATGAAGTAACAATTTATTTCATCAAAGATATTGGACAAGTCGGTTTTCCCAATTTTCCTCTAACATTAAAAACTCTGCATTAAGGAAGACTTTACACAGACCTATACACCTGCTCGATTTATCCCCGACTTTAGTTCCGTTTCTAAACCCGCAGAAGTGCTGGGACAGTGCGTGAGCTCTTAGACTTTTGATGGGCACCTGTGTGTTCTCAGCTCACATAGTTACATACACTTATGCAGGAATGAGCTAATTCCGGGATCCACACCAAATCACAGCCAAATGGGAACTCAACACTTAAATCACCAAAACATTTCAGCATCTCCTCCAGAACACCTGTCCTTGAATGTCACCTGCCCCCTCCCACCCAAGTGCTGATGGTGGTTAAACCCTGATGTCTTCTGTTTGTTGCCTCTGTTTGCTTACTTCAAGTAGTGTCTATATTTATCCAGACTTAAAATGAACAAAGACACCCATTCAGAAGAGTCCATCTGGGTGGAATAATTATCCCCAGGACAACGGAAAATGTTGGATGTCTAATGTGCTGTCTAGATTCACAGGGTCAATTGCTACAGTAACTGAGCTGACCAGGAAGTTCCATCCCAGCCCTATAGGTGAGAAGAGGGGTTTGGAGACAGGTGGGGGTGGGTGGATGAAAGTACCGTTTCTCAATCAGATCCTTGGCAGTTACCTCTAGCTCTATCAAGACCCCTAGCTCCAAGGCACATGATTCTCCCACTCTAGACTGGGACTTGAAGCAGAGATGACTTGAGAGGATTCAAGGAGATGATAAGTGTTCCAGAATGATAACAAAAGCATAGGAGTAAAAGGGTAAGCTTGTACACATTGACGGTGGGGCAGGTGAATAGCCAGGCAATGGTGGCGCACGCCATTAATCCCAGAACTCAGGAGGCAGAGGCAGGTGGAGCTCTGTGAATTCAAGGCCAGCCTGGTCTACAGAGTGATATCCATGGCATCCAGGGCTGCACACAGAGAAACTCTGTCTCAGAAAACAAAAAACGAAAGAGAGAGAGAGAGAGAAGCTGGGCCTGGATTATCTTAGAAACAGAAAGTGAGTTTCTGTATCACAAACCAGCTGGCATGAGATGACAACTAGTAATGCCCCTATGTGTTGGAGACCCCCAAATGTGTATTCTTTTCCCTTTTCAAAATCAGCCAAATGCTGCTGAATTAATTCAAACTGAATTTATACTCTCATAGACTCCGTGCTATTAAGTTTCATAATAAAAGTAATCGAATCATACTTCAAATGTAGAATTATGAGAACCCTGGTGCTATTTAAAAATAGGTTTACTCATGCCTGTTTGGGGGTATTGCAGAGAGAGACAACATAAACGTGATCCAAGAAAAAGCCAGAAACCAAGGACTGAGCAATGACTTAGATGTCCGTTACTACTCTGCTAATGTTCTCGAAGAACAGAGGGCCTTCCATGAAAGCTGCTCCCTTTTAGCCTGTTTCTGGCCCTTCTCAGTATAGTATTTTGCTTAAGAAGCCGATCTGGTGCTTCCACAGAAAATGATTTTATTCATTTTCTTTCTTGTGCGCAGCCATTGTAACATTGGGTAGTTACAGGCGATGGCAGATGAGACAAGGGTTCTTGGTATTTTCTCTCAGCTCTTTTCAGTTTTATGATGTGTCCATGGTCTAGTCTTTTTAGTTGCCCCCCAGGACTGACCACGAAGGAATCTGGCCTCCAGCCAAAGCCCTGTGTATCGGGTCTCTTTTTGTCCTGCCAGCCAGCTCCCAAATAACAACACAGAGACTTTTTTTTTTTATCAACTATGAATGCTCAGCCTTTAGCTCAGGCTTGTTCCTAACTAGCTCTTAGAACTTTAATTAACCTACTTTTATTAATCTATGTGCTGCCACGTGGCTTCCTGGCTCTAACCTCTCTTTCTGTGTGTCTTGCTTGTTTCGTGTCTCCTGGCATCTCTCGTCATGCACCTCTGACACTGGCCTGCCTGGGAGACTGCAGAACTAGGAATCCACATCTGGCTTCTTGTTCAGAACTTTTCGTAGCTTTTTCAGCCCCTGTGTTTGGATCTTTGAGCCCTGCATTGGGTGCCAGATGTAACATTTTTCTTTATTGGTTTATTAATTAAAAAAAAAAGATCAGAAGTCGGATATTAGGGTAAAACCTGATAGATTCACAGAGTGACAGAGAAAACGCAATCGCAGCTTCTCCTCCCGTTGGTAATGTAACTTTGAGCACATTCCTTACTCTTTCCACTTTATCTGTCTTATCTATAAAATAGAGGTAATAATAGGTGTACACATTATAGGGTGGTCTACATTAAGTGGGAATCCGTGTATAAAGCTTAACCTAGTAAGCCCAAATAAATGTTCACTACTGTATCCATTGTTACCATCATTTCTAGACATCACAGACCAAAATACATTCTCCCATCAGCCAACAGAAAAATCTATTAGCCCCAAATCACCTTATTGAAGGAAACTGTGATGAATGTCATCACCATAATCTCTGCTATTGATGGAACAAAAAGTTCTGAAAACGTAATAATAGATACTGGAGTTTTGGGGGGGGGGTTGTTTTCATTTTTCTTTTTCTTTTTCTTTTTTTCCACAACCACCTTCCAGGTACCAGATTAGGCCTTTTTACATTGCTTTGTAAGATCACTCTTTAACATCCATACAAATGAGCGCTTACATTTTACCCAATTTACAAATGAAGTTTCAGAGGCCTTTGAGATCAATTATCCTGAATTAACATAGTCAGTTCACGGAAAAAGAGAGCAGGGCCAGATCTGTCTCCACAGCTTGGCTCCTTGCTACCAAAAACTGGATTATGTAGACCATGTCAGTTAGGACCAGGGTTCCTCAGTAGTAATAGTGGCCACCCACAGAGTTACACTGATTCGGGTGAACCTGTCAGCCACCTTCCTTAGCCTCCATTTGGTAAATATCTCCATGATGAACAGACATCATCATCGTTCAGCTGCCTGCCCACAACGTTTAAAAAGAGCAAAAGGGCCTCTCTCACATCAGTGTACCTCACACCCCTTGCTTGATCAAATACATATTGGAATTTCAGACAGTGTTACTTATATATGTCATTTTTTTTTATTTCTTGCAATAAACAAATGGGACTCAAAAGCGAGGGTACCAAGGCAGCAAGCACAGACAGTCCGGTCTACTTCAGACCCACATGAAAATCTCAAGAGACAGCAAGAAGAGGGCTAGCCCTGGTGTTCTGCAAACTGGGCTGGTTTGTCCAGGGTTTCTTTAGAACCAGAGAGAAGACGGAGTGAGTGACCAAGAAATTTAAGTAAATAAAGCAATTCCCATTCCAAGTAAGCCATCGGGGTCATTTTAAAGATTCAAGATGGGGCTGAAGAGACGGCTGGCTCAGCAGTTAGGAGTGTGCACTGTTGTTAAAGATAAACAGTTCTGTTCCCAGCATTCACATCCAAGGGCTTACAACTGCCTGCAGCTCTGGCTCAAAGGGGCCCAGTGGTCTCTTGACCTCTGCAGACACTGCACTCATGTGCATAATCCCCCTTCCCACATGCACACAATCAAAGAAATACAAATAAAATCTTTTAAAAATTAAAATGCTCAGGATATTTATTCAGCAAGGAAAAAAAATAAAGCCAAGGATTTTTACCAAATTTTACCAAATGCCAGGAACCTAGGAGTTCCACGGAGGAAGAGACTAGGATCCTCTCAAGAATTTATGAACATTTCACTTAAAAACTACCCTGTTTGAGTCTGATAGATTGGAGGGTTGCCATTTTCAGCTGAGAATATGTATCAAAGTACACTTTGGAAAGATGATTAAATTGTTTGTGCTCTTCCTTTTCTTCACTTTGTGTACCCTGAAATATAAACTCCCTTTATTTCCCTCTTTGAATGGGAATTTCTTTCTTTGAACTTTAACTCCAGAGCATCAGATGTATGGTAGGAAATCTAAGGCCCAGGAGTACCTTTGCAAAATGCTCGCGTTCACGTTAACATATCAAAATGAGAAATAATTTGTCATTTGATAGCAAAGGCAGCTCGCTTTGCTGGTGACATCAGAGCCATCCCATCGGAAATCTTGCCGGTTTAGCCTAGGGGAGTTGCCTGTCTTCCTTTCAGGGAGGAAGAAGCCATGGACTTCAGTGGCTAATGCTTGTGAAACCTTTAAAACCGTTGATGTTGTGGCCCTGCCCGGGACTAGTAAGTAGAGTCTGGGGGAGCCAGCAAGTTGCCCTTTCCCAAAGTTGTCCTGCTGATTCCAATTATTCCCTGGGGATAAAAATGACAAATAGCAGGAGCTTTAATCTTGACAACATGCGACCTCTTGAGTTTTTAGTGACCATCTCCATATCTTTCTCAATCTCTTTAAGGACAGCTTTTATAGGCAGAAAGTTTTAGGGCTCCCCCACCTCATCTCCACCCTTGACTTAGCTTGTACAATTCTTTTCCTTACTCAAAGTTAATCAGTCAATTGTAATTCTCTGGTTTCTGGCACTCTGCTTGGAGACTAAATATGGATTGCTTTCATGTGAACCAGTGAAATGGGGGGAGGAACCCATATTTACTTGGGTATATAAATGTCACAACTAACTCTAACCAGAAGCTAAAGCCTGTTTATGTCTGGCTAGCCATAACAGAAGAATTAACACCAGAATAGATTACTTCTGCCTGAGTTCTTGAGAGGGATGCAGAGGACCAGGAAGGGAGAAAAGGACAGAAGAACATGCGTATGTAATGCTTAAACAGCGCCTGCATTACTGCCATTTGGAAGATGGCAGGCTTAACCAGATCTCTAATGACTTTTGATGACTTGGGTCTTCTGAAACTCTAAAAATAAGAATTGCTTTCATTTGTGAGAATAATTTTTATGTGATCATATTTAAAAGCAGGAGACTGTAAAGTTGCGAAGTTTCTTTGACAAAAGGCATTTGTTACGGCTCCCAAAAGTTTAGAAGCATCAGCATGAAGTCTGGCGGCTCCCCTACACTACAGAGTCTCTGTAGATTCCATTTGTGATGACTCACTTCCCTTCAAAGCCTCCAGGTAGATACACTCTACCTTTTCTCCTCTAAGAAGAGGAGCCAGAATCTAGTTCATTTGGGAAGATCCCTCCCCTCCTTTCCCACCACCACCACTGGCTTTTCAGGGTAGCTGTGCAGAAATACTGTTTTTTTTTTTAAAAAAAAAAAAAATAAGCACGAAGCATAACTCAGGGTGAGATTATGGTTAGGCAGCCCCAGCAGCTCCACCGGGGCCACCCAAGTTGTTTTATGAGCAAAATGACTATCATATCTGGGGCATCAAGATTTGCAAGAGACTCCAGCTGCTCCCCACCTCTGATTAGCTGCTTTCCCCGGAACGTCGGCATCCACACCTCCCAGCAGGACCCCACACTGTGGGCACTAGCAGCCCGTCCTCTTATGGCAGAATCATAAGACTGTGGCTCTCTCGCTGTGGAACTAAAGTACTTGTTTAAAAAAAAGGTGTATTCCTAAATCCTTTTTCTATCGGGTTTAAGTAAATCAGCCTAGAGTGGATCACAAATATACATTTTGTAAGCAAAGGTTTCCGCATACGTCTGAGGCCAATAATATGAAAACACTACTAAAATGAAACACAGCCTTTTGAGACAAAGTTTCCCCTACCCCGTTTACACTGTAGCTTCCCCCATAAAGGCGGGAGATAATACATTTACCAACGCTTTCTACTACCCAATGTTAAAAGACAAAAGGCTGGGCTGTGTGGTTTCATTTCATTAAAACCAATAACATCTTGCTCAGTGCAAAGGGCTTCGGGTCTGAAAATCTTCCTTCCTTGAATCGCCAGTACTTCTAACGGAAGCAACTGGTCACTTCTAAACTGTAGAAGAAATCCCACAGCGAACTTAATGTGCTGGCACAGTGTGTGGGCCACCCAATGAACAGCAGTGTTAGCGGTTTCAAGATCTTCCAGATTCTTCATCTTAGATGAGGAAACTGGAACTGGAAGGGGTATGGCTTACGCAGGAGCCTTCAGATAGCTGCAAGGGTATCTCCCTGGTGAGCCGCCTCCTCCTTTGACACCATGAACCTCCGTACCTCATGGACCGTGTCTTAGAGTGTCCGCAATCTGTATGTGCTGGAGGAGAAGTAACTGCTGTGGATGATCGACTTATCAATAAAACACTGATTGGCCAGTAGGCAGGACCAGAAAAACTCTAGCTACAAGTAACCGTATCCCCACCATGAATCTGGGCTCCAGAAAAGTCCCTCCTAAGTACAAATCACTTTGGAACTGGGCGGTTGTCTTCAAACAACAGAGAATAAGATAAGCCCTCTGGGGTGAGGTGACACTCTTGAATTATAACAGAGAAGCCTATGTCCCACCTGTGACAGTGTAAAGATGGCCATTTCCAAGAGAGATGTTTAAGTAACTATAAAGTTGAAGAGATCCAGGTTAAGAAAAAAATAAGTCCTGGAAGAAAACAGGGAGTTATTCTTGTATGCTGACCTGATGTCTTGGCCAAGGCTATATAAAGTGACCTGGAAACAGCTCTACAAAGGATGGTTATGACCTAACTTTCTGATGTGTGGTTTAACTCCTGGAAACCTTCCCTCTTCCTGATTTATTGTCACACGGACTAACAGGACCAAATGTCGTAGACTTTACAACTAGGTTACAACTCATTGGTGCTCAAGACGGGAATTACAGCAGGAGAAGCTGGCTGGGGGGGGGGGGGGGGTATGCATGTATAAAAGTAGACGTATGTGCCGTCATCAGCATGTCTGAATGTATGTGAATGGCAATGGAAATCTGATTCCTCTATCTCTTGTGTTTAGTGAGCCAACCTCCCAACATTGCCTCCCTTCCGAGACCAAGGCAGTAGTTGTTTCTTGGCTTTTTCTTTGCAGATCAGCACTTGTCTCGTTCAACCACAGTCAGGTTATAGGCTCAGTGCTCCGGGTAGGGTTTATCTCACTCTAGCATATGGTGTGTGGGATGCTGTTCTGTGCACAAAGCACCAAAGAAGCAATAGAGGGTGATTTGGGAAGACCCCATTGCGTGGCATTTGGAAACCTAAGCTATGGCTAGCTATCACAGTCATGATTAATGATTTGGTTTTCCATGTATTCTTTCAATGTTATTACATAGCTCTGAATTGAAAATAAAAATAGACAAATGGCCCAGTGAATAACCCAGGTAAATAAAACCTACGAGGCTCAAGGAGGCCCAGAACATGTTTTATTTATGCAGCAAGTTGGTAATTTGGGCTCCTAATTGTCAGGGACTCTGGAGAAAAGTATTTGAAATCAGAACCTGTTGTTACAAATTGGAATGTTCACACAATATTCACATAAACAGGCTACTGAAAAAAATAGCAATACTGGAAATTGCCACAGAACTTGGCATGCTCTCCAACCCAGCAAACATGACCAGCTTGGGTGGTCAGCTCCCCTGGATACATGAATCTTTGACTATATTCTTTTCCCCTGCAGAGTGGAGGAGGTAGGACCCCTAGAACCACAAGTCTGGGGAGGAGGGTTGCTTTGTAACCTGTCCCTGCATCAGAAGGGAATCTCTCCTCCTCCAATTGCCCCACCTCACTTGGTTGGCCACCTGTCACCACCAGACAGTGATGGCAGTCACTGGAGATCAGAACAAGGTTCAGGGGCTCCCCAGTAGCCACTCTCCCCTAAGCTGCTTTCTCCCACCATGGCCTCTTGATTCTTTATCCCTTTGTTCCATTGCACTGGCTGCCCTTGGAGAAGAAAAGCATAAAACTTTGTTTCTTTTAGGCGGCTTCAGCATCAGCAGCTCCAATAACTTTTGATAATGAAATGCAGAGACCATTAGGATGTGTCTGGCTTGCTTTATCCCCCCATCTCCGAGGCTCCTGATGGAGCTGCTCTGTGTAATGGCAAATGCAAAAGAAGGCAGAGCAAATCCAAAAGGTGGATTAGCAGATGGTCTGTGCCTTCTCAGGCTTCTTCCCCTCAAAACAGAGAAAGCTCTTTGATGAAAACCTGCTTCAAAGTTTCTGGGTAGAAGGGACAAAGGGACTTGTAACAAACTAAGAAGAAAGAAACCTTTGGTCTTCCTGGGATAGGCAGTGTGGTGTGGGCTGGGAATGGACACTGAAATCATGTTGGCCTAAAAATTTTTCTTCTGTTCAGGACCCTTATCAAAGAGGCATAAGATGACATCAGAGATTCCAAAATTACAAAAAAAAAAAAATGGAATAATTGCATCTAGCTATCAGACCATGAGAGGGTTAAGTGAGAATATACACATAACCTGTGTACATTATATGGAGTACAATAGTGCTTTTCTTCATCTCTTTAGTTTTAGAAGACACACAAAATCTACCATCCATCATAGACAGTAATCACAGTCAGTAAAACAGACCCTCAGGGCTGACCAGCTCCTGTAGTTGGAAGTTTTCCGGTGTCCCACCTGACCCCTGGTCAAGACAAATCTCTCACCCACCAGTCCCAGAGCCGCTTGGATCCAAGTAAACACACAGAGGCTTATATTATTTACAAACTGTACGGCCATTAGCTCAAGCTTATTACTGACTAGCTCTTACACTTAAATTAACCCCTAATTCTTATTTATGTTTAGCCACATGGCTGGGTACCTTTTCTCAGTTCTGCCTTCACATCTTGCTTCCTCTGTGTCTGGCTGGCGACTCCTGACTCAGCCTTCCTCTTCCCAGAAATCTCCTTGTCTGCTTGCCCCACCTATACTTCCTGCCTGGCTACTGGCCAATCAGCGTTTTATTTATCAACCAATCAGAGCAACACACATTCACAGCATACAGAACATCCCACAGCAAGCTCCCCTTTAGAAAGAACGTGATATACAGGTGCAGTAGGCTCTGGTCAACCTAAATAACTTCCTTCCCCATTACAAAGCAGCAGAACTCCAGGATGATATGAACATGCACGCTTTTCACATTGTTCCCGTGGAAGTTTATTCATAAGGATGTTGATGACAGAATAGGAGCAGAAAGAAGACATTGATTCAAGTATCACATGGCTACTTGCCTGCCAGAGCCTACAAAGCACCCATGGGGCTCAGAAGCTGGTAGTCCTACAACACTCACCATCACTAAAGCTACAAATGGGAATTCAGTGTGCGGCCTTTAGGGACATCCATTATGAGCGTGTTGCTCATAGTTCTTTACAGGGACAAGGAAAACAGCTGTGTGTGTGAGAGTGTGTGTGTGTGTGTGTGTGTGTGTGTGTGTGTGTGTGTGTGTAATGAGTGTGTATGTGATAGAGAGTGTATGTATGTGGAGAGGGTTCAAGTCATCTCATGGGTTTGGAAGTTGAGGACAACTTTGGGGAGTTAGTTTTTCATAGGTTCCAAGGATTGAACTCAGGACAACAGGCTTGCACTGCAGGCACCTTTATCCACTGAGCCATCTCACCAGCCCTGAAAAAATCCTCATTGTCAGGAACGAGGCATCACACAGGCCAGAAATGGAATATCTCCCTGATTAACAAGTAGGGCCATAGCTCAACCCATCCCAACTTGTGAACTAATCCAGATGACTCTAGTTTTGTTATCTCTATAAAACAACAGAAAGCTATCTACCCTGACCGAGAAGTGTAAACAGCATTTTCCATATTCTCTCCCATCTTAAAAACAGCAAGTCTAAGTGAGTATCAGTATCCCATTCCACAGATGAACCACTGAGGCCTAGGGTCACAAAGTTCATTGTAAAGGAGGATTAGAAACCTCTGTATGCTAATAAGCTATTGCTATCCAAAAACTTGCCCTCTAGTGATCCATGACATCTCTGTCTTCACAAAATGGCACAGTGAAGAGTGTTGGCCAACAGAGAGCTTCGAGGATACCTACTGGTGTCTGTGGCATGGTGAGGGTTAAGATGGTACAGTGAACAAGTGTGAGTCTTGAAGGCAGGAGGCAGATGCCCCAAATTCACCCTCGCTTCTTCTTAGCCATGTGACATGGCGCCTGCTGTGTGTGTATCATCCTTGGGCCTCATTTCATGACCTATTATTATTATCACAATCAATACTGTCAAACAGGTGAACCTACTTTCCTATTCTCGGGGCTCTAGGCAAATGTCAGCTATGATTACAGTCTGATTCTTTTCAGTTGCAGTATTGACTTGCTCCTTGATCTTAGGAAACTCTCTCCTGACATGTTCGCTCACTCATCTGTAAGCAATAGCTGCTGATCCAGCATTTTAGTAATACCCTCCAGCAACCGTTTTCAACACGTAGTGACCTAGAAATCTTGCAGGATTCTGTGAAAATAGATTTCTGGGCCCCAGGGATTATGACCAAGAACAGCTGGATGGAGCCTGGCAATAGTCAGTCTTTTGAAGGCCCCCATTGGATTTTGATATAACTTGGGCTATGAACACTTCAGAAAGAAAAAAAAAAAAAACTGCCATGTAAGCCCAGTGGATAAAGAACTATAATATCTGTGGATAAAGAAATTGACTCACAGGACTTTCTCTGTTGGTAACACAGGCAGCACCAAGCCTTGACTCCTGATATCTATCCTCTGTTCCTTTGACCAGAAGACTGACTCAAAGAGACACAACAAACTACTCCGGGCTTGAGTCCAGACTACACAGTAGAAGCTCCTGGCACCCCATGGGCATGCATGTGAGGTTAACTCAGTGTCATGGCCTTTTTTTTTTTTTTTCTTGCAGACACATTTGCCAGCAAAGTAGCAGCCACCCAGGACCAGTACGCAGATGCATCCATAGGCAACGTCACTGGAAGCAATGCTGTGAACGTCTTCCTGGGAATTGGCGTGGCCTGGTCCATTGCTGCCATCTACCATGCAGCCAACGGGGAACAGTTCAGAGTGTCACCTGGCACCCTAGCTTTCTCGGTCACGCTCTTCACCATTTTTGCATTCATCAACGTGGGGGTGCTGCTGTATCGGCGGAGGCCAGAAATAGGAGGTGAGCTGGGTGGGCCCCGGACTGCCAAGCTCCTCACATCCTGCCTGTTCGTGCTCCTGTGGCTCTTGTACATTTTCTTCTCCTCCCTGGAGGCCTACTGCCACATAAAAGGCTTCTAAAGGAACGATCAGATATAGTAAATTTATATATATACATATATATACATAAAAAATTATGTATAATGAACAGAGGAAACTGACATTGGTCATGTTCACTTTACCTGCTGATGGAATCCAGCTTCAAGAGCATACTCTGTACTAGGGCAGAAGTCAGAAACCACCATCTCCCATTCCCGGGGCATCATCGTGTTGAACAAGGCGTGGAGGCAGGGCCATCTTGCATCTCAGCCTAGAAGGGCTGGACTCTCTCCAAGTTCATAAATGGTTGAGGCTTTTATTTGTTTTTCTTGTTTTGTTTTGTTCCCGATGGGGTCGGGGAGGTGGCGGTTGTCGTTTGGTTCGGTTTGGTTTTATCTTGTTCCATTTGGAGAGCCAGGATCCTACTTCTCTTTATGGGAAGCGGTGATCCACCCAAAGGTGAATGGATGTGGGATCCGTATGGAAGTCATTACGATTCTCTCCTCACCGCCTCCAAACACTTTACACATTACTTTGGATTAAGGAAGGAGCTGGGCATGGAAGAAGAAAGAAGCCACGTCTTTACTATATTACCAAATTTTCTGCTTATCTCCGAGATGTGAACAGAGGTGAACTGCCTCAAGGAAGCAAAGCATGGGAACTGAAATGGAGCCAGGAAAAGCGATGGTTCTAGACGTAGCTAAGGAAATGGTGCCTGGCACTCTTGTTCAACAGGCACAGGGATAACGTGCCTAGATTCCCAGGAACACACAGAACTCTTCATCCCTTAACCTCTTTAGCTCTGAACTGTGATTAGCAAGACCTTTATTCCTTCCAGCCCAGCTAATTCCCCAGGTATCCCATCCCAGACTTCCTCCTGCCCACCACCCAACCCCCTGCAAGCAGGAAGATTAACCCCATCCAAAAAAAAAAAAAAGAAAGAAATCTATCATCCGTATGGTCATCACGTGTGTCCAGGTCCCACGTTGCTGTTGCCTGGGATTTTTCCATCCATTTTATTTTCCATGGCTTGCACAATCCTGTTCCAGTCATGACTGAACATTTGCCCTCCTTCATGTGCCTGTTTGGGAATGTTGTTGTGATCCCCATTACACAGTGCATGGACAAAAAAAAAAAAAAAACAAATAAAACAAAGAGTATCTGTATATAGTAGAGTATAGCAAATACCATTCTCCCATTCAGCGACGTTGATTGGACATTGAAGACGTAAGTGAGTTTTCTTTTCATCTGAGTTGTTACTTTTGAGTTGTTACTGAGTTTGAATACCAGTAGGGGGAAAAAAAAAAGAAAATGGCTTAATGTTCATGAATCTGCACGTTCATTTCTAAGAAGCAATAACTGTCCATGTGAGGAGAGATTAAAGTTATTGAGAGGACCGCAGGAAAACTACAGAGATCTCCATGGGATTTTAGCCATGTAGAACATACCAGAGGCCTCCAAGATTCACCCATCACTAATTCAGGCAGGCCAAAGAGAGAGGCTGGGGAGAAAAGTGGATCCTTTGGATGTGCCTGGACTTTGAAGAGCCACTTTTTCCACACTACCCCTCCCCCAAAGTATTTATTGCACGTCTGCTCTGTCTGGCACAGAAGGTGGACAGTGCTGGTTCGTTTTATTTTTGTATGTAGAAGGCTGTTTTGAGCCCAGCTTCATTCACCTTCCAGACCCTGAATTCATTAGCAACCCCCGAGTGGAAAGGAAACCAGGGTGACCAGTAGGTAGGTCCCTTAGACGTCCCCTGTGTATGATGCAAAGAGATGAGTCAAAGGGACTGAGCCTCCCCGGGAGGATGACACTGGGGACCGTTTAACCCTTTGAAGGAAACAGCTCTTTCTATTCAAAAATACCAAAGAGCAAAGAAAAACCCAACATTCCAAAAGTAGTGATTCCACTAACGAGGGGAAAATGGAATGGCTTCGCCCATCTCTCAGAGACTTCTCTGAGACCTTGATGGCCCTTTGCATTGATTCGAAGATACTTAAGTAAATGTTGCTGAGATCTCCTTTCTCTTCTTCCACTGTGATCATAGCTGTCCATTATTTAATAAACATTTTAGTGACTGAGTGAATAGTTAGATACCTGTTACCCATTCAATAGGCCAGGTAATGTACTACCTCCTGGTAGCTGAACAGTGACCAAGACAGCCCAGATTCCCACCCCCAGGGGGTATATAGTGGATGGGATTCCTATTCAAATAGTAAGAGCTGACCTAACCATACTGAGAGGGTTTTATCTTGCAAGAGAAAAATAATTATGACTTCTTTTTAACACAATCACATTAAAATTGCACAACAAAAGCAGTTGACCAAATGCTCATGTTTTTTTCTTGAAAGAATGTAATGTTTAGCTTTGGAAAAGTACTCTTTAGCCTTGGCCAACTGGTAGGTTTGTTCATCTTCCTACTTTAGACCAAGCAGGGTAATCATGGTGGTGACCGAAATCACTGAGAAGACAAGGTTAACCTGTTTTTAATCTATGTGGCGATGATACCTTTCCATAACAAGATACCACAGCCCACCAACATTGGTGACACTGGTGACCCTCGGTGATACATTCTAACCCATCTTGTTTTGATTTTTTTTAACTTCATTTTAGATTTTAAAAGTGGAAAGCTAGCCTAGAACTACTAAGTAAATACAGTCCAAGGATATACATGATTAAAACATTAGAAAGGTTTTGCACTGTTTTGTTTGTTTGTTTGTTTGTTTGTTTTACATTCCATCTTTGGAATGTCAATTATCCTGTAGTGAATTTTCACAGAGAACTTCCCAAGAAATTCTTGCTGTTGGTCAGTTTCAAGTTCAAGTTTTTTTGGTTTGTTTGCCTGTTCAGTCTTCATGCTGTAGGGAAAATATGATTCTGGATGTTCAGGGTTGTTAATTATTATGTGTAAAATGATTTCATTTTATTTGTTTGATTCTTTTATTTTGTGTGTATTGTGCACGGCTCTAGGGGGACAGGCACTCACAGTGCTGTTCCTTAAAATTGGTACACATTATTGACACGGAAAAAAAATAATAAAGTTTCTAATTGTTTGTGATTTCATCACCAGCTGCACAGCATAGTCTGTTCTGGGGAATGCCTCCCTTCATGATCACCTACTCCATTCTCCATTGTTTGTTTTTATGTTCTGAAGAAATAAAGACCAAAAAGGTATCATTGTGCACGTGGTATCCTCATCCATGGGAAAGGAGACAGCCAGAATTCAGGGTCAAGCATCAGCTCTTTGGTCATGCAGTGTTCTCATTTAAAGGTCCCAAGAGTGGCACATGGAGTCTGAGTGTCTGTCTGTCCTGTGATGCTGTGATCAACATTGGGTGTGCCTTGTTTCCACTGCTTTCTCACCTTTTAGTTTAACTCTGTTTTCTTGCTTTCTGCACCCAAGAACATGGACTCAAACTATGATTGGTCAGGCAACTTTCAGCACACAGCACAGTATACGAAATCATGTAGCCCATCACAATGGTAATTGGAAGAACAGTTACTTCCCAAGGGACAAGCAGATTGCCCACTTAGTACTGTGTATTGGATTTCTTTTTGCTCCCAGTACAGCTTATGTGTTATGTTATTAATTTCTGGCTGTATGAATTGTATAAGCGACTGACTTTCCTGTCTCATGCAATCAAAAGAGCACAGAAGAGGTGACACCAGACACAGAACAGGAATTGTGGGAAAAAGAATAGTGCCCTCTTACCATGGTAGATTCTCCGACAGACAGTAGGTGCATGAAAATGACACTCTGTTCATCTGATCATCTTAAAGATTCCCACAGAATCTTTCATCACAGCTTTGTGTGGGCACGTGTGGCACATTTTCAAGGGGGAAGGAAATAAGGTACAGTTTGAACACTCTTCTTGAGTCAAAGCATCGATAAGCCTCCTGAATATTGATCCTTACAAAGAGCAAAGTGAGTACTATAGTGGGGATCCTTGACCATTTAATAGACTTCAGCCAAATTCTGGCTGATTAACTCTCAAGTGCTTAGGAGCAAACGTCCATTTGTTCACAGACAGTGATCCAGGGCTTCTAACCAGGAAGCTTTCAGAGAACCTTGCTTTCTGTAGCATAAGTGTGCTAAGCTTTTGTGGCTGTTGCTTCTCAAATATAAGATGATAGCATAAACATGCTGTCTGAAACAAGCCTGAGGGATGGACAGGTAGCTCCTCGCATCTCACGAGCGTCCCCTCCCCAAGAAGTGATCTCAACACAAACAGAAACGCATTGTTTCCATTGCCCTTTCCACACTGGGCCTTCCTCATTAGAAAGTCCATGCTTTCACATTTCTGGGCTTAAACACTC
The DNA here is from genome assembly GCA_902168405.1 of Peromyscus aztecus. NCBI lineage: Eukaryota > Metazoa > Chordata > Mammalia > Rodentia > Cricetidae > Peromyscus > Peromyscus aztecus. Next base: position 38,368 of record CABHPQ010158866.1, read on the forward strand.
AAAAGAAAATGAGAGGGGCCAGTTTGCTCTCACATCTGACAGCTTTGTTGAAGAAATTAGAGCCCCCCCCCCACCTCTTTTTCTAAAGCAACTCGGCTTCAAGAAGACTTCTTTCATTTTCCTTCTGAGTTGAAAATGTGGTATCCATCTCTTGATTTTGATTTTCCTTTTCTGATCTTGGGAAACTATACCCAGAGCAAGTCGTGGCTGTACCTTTATGAGTTGAAGAACGTGTGGCCATTTCACCATCGACAGTATACATCCTAACTTACAACTATCATCTAGCATGCTCTATAAGAATCATGCCTCTTGGGCAAGGCATTCTAACCATCGGCAAAAACTAGAAAGTGTGACTATCAGGGTAGCAAATAAGTGGTGTGTCACAGAAAAGAGATGTGCAAAAACCACATTTATCTTCCTGAGGACACGTGTTCTTGTGAATAGATTCATTAATGTGTGTTCGTGTCTCCCTACATATTTTATTTGATTTCTTTTGTAATGGATTGGGGATTTTGCTATTCTTTTCCAAACACTATTATTGCCGTAGCCATTGTTTTCACCCAGGCTCACACATTTCAAAGGTTGGGTAGTCCTGATGGTACTGTATCACCAGGGATACCGTGGGAAAGCAACATAACGGAAACGTCAGGTGTTTCATTCTTAATACTTAACCAGGCCGTGGATAACAATCTCCCAAAGCAGAGAATGTCCTTCCCACAGAAGGGCTAACCACTGAGAGGCAGAATTCCTAAGAGAGGCAGGGGGTGCTTTTGCTGTCCAGTCCATAGGGAACGGTAAGTATCCAGCCTGCTGTGACATTACCTCAGCCAGCCAAGGTAATCTCCAAATTTTCAGTTTTGTCAAAGGTTCTCTGATTCCGTTGCCTCAAGGGACATTTACACATCATGAGTTATTTTGATGTACTTAACTTTTAGTGAAGGGTGTCACTTCATAGTGCAGCCTTTCCTTCCCATATCGCCCAACTTTTGTCATTCTTCATCGGCCACGCTTAGTGCACTCAACAAACTTTGTGACGCCTGCTGTTACCCGCTCAGCAATAGGGGAAGGCTCATGCTACAAGGAATTGCTCGGGAATTTTTCTTCCGAGAGCGAACTTGTCATAGAAAATCAACTAGGATGACTTTTCACACAAACAGATTTTAGAACAAAGTGTGGTATCTCCACAGATGCTTGGGGTATGTGGTACCCTAGAGTTACATGCTAATTCACTAATGTCCTTTGGAGTCATATTTATCATGCCCAGCATCTATCTCCCAGCCTAGTCTATCAATATCTATAAGTACAGAGTGGAAAAGAACAGTAAGACATATGTCCCCAAACCCCATGAAGAGGTGTCTCTAAAGATGCCATATATAAACACAGAAAAATAGATGTGACTCTAAGAACTATGAGAGGCTTGAGTGTTTCACTGGTTACTGTGTTTTGGGTAGGCAATGTGTAGGAAAACTCACATTAATGACCAAATAGACCAAGAAAGAAATTACCAAACTTCAGGGTCACTGGATCTGCTTTAATAGTTAATGCACAGAGCCGATCCCTAATAATTTATGCACTACAATGACAGGTATACTCTGCCAAATCTAAAACTGTGCTGGATCAGGGAAAGCTGATTATTGGGATGACTCTACAGCCCTCTCCACCGGCACTCCTTGCCAGTGAGTGTAAAATCTGCAGAACTGCTTCTTAGACTCACTCGCAAACATATAATAGAGGAGATGAGTTTTGCAAGCAGGAGATCTTTTCTAAAAGTGTGGTTGTCGATTTGCAATGTCCCACATCCATTGTGAAGATCATTATCCTGAGTTTTCTTTCCAAGCGAGAGAACTACCCCATGCATTAAATATATTAAATTAAACCAGATATGGAACTGCTTCACAAAATATTTCACCGAAGAAATAAACTAAATAGTACTTCGATGATATGATTCATATGACCGCAATGGTTGCTTTTGTGAAAAAAAAAAAATGAGACTCTTTGTGAATCTTTCTCTACATTGCTAAATTCGTTTTAGCAAACGTTAGACTTGAAAAAATATCCCAAAGAAAAATCTTAGGAGTTTTTTCAACTGCATTGCAGTAATGCTCATAGAATCAAGTTGTTTGGTTGAGAAAATGATATGAATTAGCTACACTTTGACAAGATTATATTTTTTAAATGAAATAGTTTGGCACAAAGAACATGTGTTAAGTAGGATTTCATCACGTATTACCCTTATTTAAGATATTTGAAAGTCATTAACCTTAAGTGAGAAAGATTCCCAGTTTCCTGAGACAACTGTGTAATTTAAACTCATTCTCCTGTTTGACATGAAAATCAAAGCTGGGCATATATAGTTTTTGGCTTGGACAACTAAAGAAAAGTATGCTTTTGGCATACTTTCCATGTCATTGAATTATTTTATGGAATACATTAGAGCTGTGCAAATGTCTCATAAAAATATTTTTCAAGAATTTCCTTCCATTTTTAAATGTATAATGCTTTTAAATTACTCAACTTGGTAACATAATACTTCCCCCCTTTTAAAAGATGACTTCATTTTGATATTGTTACTACCATTTCAGGACTAATTATAATGTTGAATCGATATATGGGATGGGATACTGAATTTGAGTCTAGCCCCTGTAACCACATGGTCCAGGCAGATTTACCAGTAGTTAAGTGTTTCTGATGGACCAGTGTTCTTGGGTATAATTAATGTGAATGTTGCATTTAGTCTTTTTTTCTACCAAAGGTTTGCATTTTAACTGGTGCAAAACCAAGTTCAGAGTATTTGGATTACTAGCTGCAAGATTCTTTTTCTTGAAATTGGACATTGTTTCAACACTGGCTCTCCTCTATCCTATTTCTCCCACACCATACAGATATGTACATTAAAAACAAAAATAAGTTTCACATGTCCAGTAACTGGAACTGCATTCTACATATCTAGGGTTGCCCAGAAACCCATGTCAACTTAGTTTCTTTCAAATCATATTTCTGTCATAAATGGAGCAAAGTTGTTCTTAAAGGTGTACATTCCAAGTTGTTTGAGAACTGTTTGGAATAACAAGTATTCTTCCCAAAACAGATATGAAAATCTTTTTTAAAAAAAGAAGAAATTCATCTTTATTTCTTTTATTTAGCCAGCATTTCAGATAGGAAGCCTTTAGGGTTGATTTGGTTCTGTCTGCTTTTTTGAATGAGTGTCAAAAACAACTCTTGAAAAAAAAAAATTCTGGTCAAGGCCAAATTCTGGAAGTTAATAGGATGCGATTTTATATTTTTGCTTGAGAGATGGTACCAAGCAGCCAGGTAACCATGTATCAGTTAATACTTTCTAGAAATGTATTTTGGCATGTTGGGAGATACAGAGGAGGGGTCTCACCCAATCGGTCCACAGATATTTTATCACCTAGCCTGTGGATTTTTCACTAGCTCTTTTTAAGGTTAGACACCCACAACAGAGCCAACCCCCTCCCCCCAACTTTCATGTCTGCTGATGGTTTTGTCTCTGCCATTTCTCCTCTAAAATCCTACTAGCCTGGACAACCAGTTGCCCATGAGACTTCTCAAGTGGTCCTCTCAGGGCAAGGCATGGAGCTGAACGGGTACAAAGCCTTTGGAAATCGTTTACAATTGTTATCGTTAAGCCCTCAAAAAACATTTGTCTTTGAAACTCCAAGAACAGAGTTTCTGCTGTCATCAGTATCTTACAGGAACTTTGACTCCAGCGGTCATGTCACTGGTCAAATGAAAAGAAAGATTGCTTTATTACTGCTTGGGATTCCTTTCACACTGCTTCAGAGCTTCCACTAATCAATATCAGCTTTCACAACCAGTAGTATTCTGTCTTTACCTCAAATTTAGAGTTGTTTTATTTTTTTTAAAAAATCAGAATTATTTTGGGTCTCTTTAAAGGCATGACAAAATATTTAATAATTTTTCAAAACCAAAACAGAAGGAAGGAAGGGTCTGCAGAAGCTGCTGGGTTAGAAATGATGACAGGGTTTTTGTTGGGCTGTCTTGATGGTTTGCCCTTCTTGGTAACTTTATATTTACCCTGTTCCCAGTGGAATGTTCTCCATACTCAGTCTATAAGAGGGTACAGAAAGAGCATTGGTCTCCACTCTCTATCTTTTTAAATCCTCCCAGGGAAAGAGAACAGCTCTTTCAGAGCGTGTAATGTAGGGGGCAGGGGAATGCCAAGTACTTCACTGGTTTAACCAGAAGCTTTGACCGAAAGCACACATCATTTTGAGTGTCTCTAAATTAATACTGTGCTCACTAAACAGCTGCCATAAAATGGGTGGAGCAAGATCAATATCAAATGAGTGATTTCAGATTGACAAGGGATCAGATAAAAGTCAAGCCAGAGAGGCATAAAAATGAGCCAGTTTAACAAAGCCTCCATCCACAATCACTCACTGGCTATCCACTCAGTTCAAACTTCGAAAAATAATAATAATTCAGTCTAGCCAGTGGAGCCGTTTCAAAATCAGACTTTATGTTTTTGACACGAACTCATAAACTTCAAGCATCTGTTTTGATAAATGTTGTATTAAGTATCATAAGGTAAGGTGAAAAATTAAAGGCAGGATGATTTAAGACAATTAACACTGGCCCTGGATTTATTCAGATTCCAATTACAGCCTTCTAATTAAATTAACCTTTCATTTTGGTCTAATGATATTTTATGAATGTGAGATTATTTAACGGGGTCATTCTGAAACTGATCAAAGAACTCCCCTTTAATAAAAATAGAAGTAATGATTTTCTTAATTTTCACATTCTGTCTTTCACCATCAAGATGAATGGGTTCGGACTCCACTAGCGTTATTCCAGAGTCTTCTATGAGCCAATCACCATGTGAGACTGGGCTGTTAGTTAGCATTTCAAGTTGTGGAAAGCTTGTTCTTGGCGTCATTTGCTTTGTCATTATCGAAGTTCTTTCTACTAACTACCAACATTGAACGTCCTTGACGTGGTGGCTTCTGGCTCCTTTCTGAACTAAAACTGCATCCTTCATCAATTGAGAGCATCTAGAGAAGAGGACCTTAGCCTCTTTCTGAGTACACGGTGCTCTCTTCATGTGAATGCCCAGTCATCATCAGAGAGGAGACTCAAAGGCTTTCTCTTTTGGAAAGGTAGATAGATCTATGTGTTTCAGAAAGTTATGAATCTTCAGATCCCTCTGGCTTTGAATCTTCATTGCTACATGAGGGATGGATGATGACTTCATGTCGTTGTTTTCCAGAACACATCAAGCGCCCCCCCCCCTGTGGTCAGTAGCTCCTTGTTTCCTTCCTCTGGTAGGCATGGGCTAAAGATGCTTCACATTGCCAACCACTTGCTCCTCCTTGTACTCAATTAACAGAACAAGTACCAAGCCAATTGAGCCACATGCATCTGGGAGGAACCTACCAATTTATTTGAAAACAATTACTTGTATACTGCTGGGCAGAGGGAATGGGAAGTTTCCTCCATTTGAAGAAACGTCTAAAAGGTTGGAATGGATTTCAACTCAGTGACCTTCTGAAGGCCAAATCCATTCTTCTTCTAAAGGTGACCTTTAAGTTTTCACAGTGTCTCACAGCAATTCCCCTTTTGTTTTGCATTCCTTAAGCTCCCCAACAGATAGGAGAAAGAGATTGTCAGCACTATATTCTACTAAACTATATGAAATCATAAACAAGCTGCCCCCTCCAAGTTTATTTAAAGGTACAAGTATTCTAGAGGAAAATGAAAAAAAAAAAAAAAAAAAAAGGATACCATTTGCTACAGATTCAATTGTCTGTTAAATACCCTCTTTGTTATGGAGAAATGACTACTCCAAAAGATTTCACAGAAAGACTTCTTAAATCATAACCATAGCAATTACCTGGACTGCCACAGCCACAATGCTTCCTTGGTGATCTGAAATGGAACATTAAACACAGAAAAAGCATGTAGACATTTTCACAAGGAAAGGAAGGGAAAAAAATAATAACAGAGCTCTGCTTATGTAAACAAAGAATATTTCCGTGGAATGAATGTAAGCTTCCTCTTGAAGGAATCCCAATTGGAATGTCTTAAGAAATGACAAAACTATTTCAACATCAGTGGGAGTAATGCGTCCCAGCTTTATTAGTCCTGAGCCACGAAGCCAAATTTGTGAGGGGGGAAGGAAGGGGTAACCAAACGTGACTGACACATTGCAACAGATAAAGTGGCTTTGTGAGCCTCAGCGTAGAGAGGAGACATTTAAATGGGTAATATTTTTGTTCCAAGTATAATCATTTCTGTGACTGCTGCTTGAGGATAAAAATACCCTTCCTTTTCTCATTATAGGTTTCCATCCAGAGCTGCCGTTCAGTTGCAGCAAATGCATCAGATTTTTAAACTGCAACGATTCTGTCACATCAAATTTGACCTCTATTTCACTTTTGATTAAGAAATAGTAAACTGAAAAAAAAAATAGGGTTTCATCTTTGTAAAAATAAATATGCACCGTAGGCATTTTCTGCTGATGACTGCCTTAAGCAATCCTGGTTGTGCTGTCAATCAAAGGGAAGCCTTTCCTTAAGGAAGAGAACCCCCTTCCCCCAACAAACTCAGCCTTCCTTCCATTCACACAAATGCCCGTCAATCTTCCTCAACCCCTGCCAGAGCCACACCCCTTAAGCTGACCCAGGTCTTCCAGCCAAGCAAATTGCAATCTCTAATTCTGCCAGCTGACTGGCTTGTCCACCTTAACTTGTGCTCACCTGACAGCCCAGAATGTCCCTTGAAACCTTCCCTCTGTTCAGTCTTTTCCAGAAGCTCTTGGGATTAGCAAACTTTCACACGGATTTCACTAAGAAAACATCAACAACTCATTTGTTTGAGCTCAGCCAAGAAACTGTGAACAAATTTAGTCACAGCGTTAATTACCCTGAAGTGATAAGGTGACTGTCACCTAAGTGGCTGGCAGAAGAGAATTATAATGTTATTACGAAAATAACATTATATGAAGAAAGAGTGTAAACTTTTCTAGAAATGGACTTTCAGGGCATCATGCTTAATAACAGAAAATTATATAGGAAGGCCAGAGCATAGAACATGGGTTAGAATTATATTTTATAGACATGTTTATTGTATATGCTGATATATGCTTGACTTTCTAAACCTAAAAACAGTCTATAATTAAACCAACACCCATGGAATCTAGCCCTTGCTACTTGATGAGCTTCTGGAGAGAAAATTCAGTATTGATCTTCCCATCCCACGTGGAAAACTTTGATGTAAGAATGCAATTAGGGTGACAAGGGTAACTATATAAAGGTTGTTTTAGAATAAGCAACTACAGCGATTCTTAAAAGTTTGGTCCGCAGCCAAGCCGCATCAGCAAGGACTAGGGAACCTGTGAAATATGCAAATCAGCTGCTCCCACTTGAGACCCCAGCCCTCTATAAATCAGAAATGCCAGGAGTAGGCGCCGCACTGTGGGTTTTAACAAGCTCTTTGGGTCGTTCTAATGCATGCTGCAGTTCAAAACCATCGATCCACACAGTGCTCTGCATGGCTAAGAATGATCAATGTCACCCCCTCTTTGACTCTGCTCCCCCAGAAAGAAGCTTAAAGGCTTAAATGGCAGCCTTCCTCTCAGCACAATAGACTCCGACACGTGGGTTTAAAAGTCCATAATTCAGACTTAGAATTCAATTTGAAGGAAAACTAACTTCACAGTGGCTTCTTGTTTTTTCTTCTTTCCTTTTCTTTCCTTTTTTCTTTTTTTTTTTTTTTTTTGAATGGGACTCCAGAAATCCTCTCTTCTCTGAGTCTTTCTTTTAAACTATAACTGTGCATGTACTTTACCTGACCGCCCCACAGTCCAGAAAACAACAAAGGAACCGTTTCTCGTTGTTGGTTACCTGTGTTATCCTTAATGGGAAACTACTTTGTAGCGGTCCTGCGTCCTGCTGAATGAATGTCTTCTGGTTTGAGGGGTGGGAGTCTACTGAGATACAGTGACTACTGGTTAGAGTTTGGGAAGCTGATTCAAGATAAACCACAGGGCTCATAAGGCTTGGAAACAACAGACGCCATAGGCATCACTCTAGGTCCCGTCCCCCCCCCCCCCCAGTCAACTTCCAAGGCTCTCTTGCTGGCATCGGAGTGCTGAATATTCAGGTCACTTAGCAGATGAGAATGTCTTAAAAAGCTAGGCTAAGATAGTGAGTTATGTGAGTATGTGTGGACACGTGTCTGTCTGTCCTCTAAAATCTAACCTGAAACTCTTGAGTACTTAAAATACCCGTGTGCGTTTGTCCTTGCTTTGGAGCCAGAAAAGCAATTCAAGAATCCGTATGCCTCTACTGTTGCTGGTCAAAACTGAGCGCCGATTGTCCATTTGCGCTGGTGGGGGTGGGGGGATGCTTTCCTGATGAAGCCCTCCCTCTTGTCCTGTACCTCTCAAACAGACCTGACTACTTACAGCCCCAGTTCCAGCACTGCCCATTTGGTCTCAGTCGTCATCCCCCGCATCTCCACTTACATATTCTTTTACTCAAAATCAAAGCCTCTCTGAGAAGTCACATCACCACAGCAGGCCATTGCCGTGATGGGCTATAATATTTGCAGCTGAAGGCCTAAGTCAGATTCCATGCAGTCGCCTCAAATATGTCACTAAGATCCAAAGCCTTGATATTTTTTTCTGACCTTTGAAAGTCACCTTGGAAGCCTCCACAGCGGAAACTTCCAAGGTGAAATTGTCATGCATCTCTCCTCGGTCCACAATCCACGCACTGTGTAATTTGCTCCGATCCCGAGGCCTTGAAATAAACCTAGATTTGAATCGCAAAAGAGCAGGAAAATAGTTGGTTAATGAAAGACCCTTATTGCGCAGAACATCAAAAAGGCTCGGACATGAGAAGGTGGCAGATGATTGTTTTAGAACCATAAGCAGATTTGCCTGTGAGTACCGATCCCAGTGATAGTCACAGGTTAATGGGACAACACAAGTCTCCTCCCCAAAAGCCATATTAACCACCGCTGGCACAACTGTTACTGTAACCGGACTTCCCGGGGTTTATTTGTAGAGTACAAAACTCACACCAATGAGACATCTCGTTCATGGCTCTCTAAACAAGGGCCAGGAAAGGAAATGGCTGTTGTACATATGGGCAGAACATGGCTCTACCATGGGCAGTATTCCATGGATCAGGCAAGAGGGTCAAGATCTCCAGGTGGAAATTAATTCACAATAGTCTTATGCCTCTAGTGGCTGTTGGTGGCCATTCTTCACCACTGAACAAAGTTGGTGGATGATTTAAGGGTAAACTGAATTCATCCTGAGCCATTATAACAGGAAATCCCTATTAAAAAAAAAAAAAAAAAAAAAA
>CABHPQ010158868.1:0-20233 GCA_902168405.1 Peromyscus aztecus
CACACACACACACACACACACACACACACACACACACACACACACACGAGAAATACATTTTTTAAAGTTTAAAACTCATTCAGAAAAAATACTGTTTGACCTAAGGAAGTATTCTGCTGGCCTAGGAGTTACTATGAGCCAGGGATGATTGCTGGAGACGTGTCCTTAAGACTTTTTTTTTTTAAGATTTACTTTTTCATATATTTCATGTGAGGCACCATGTGGGTGCTGGGAATTGAACTCAGGACCTCTGGAAGAACAGCCAGTGTTCTTAACCTCTGAGCCATCTCTCCAGCCCAATTCATATATTTCATGTATATGAGTGCTCTGTCTACATGCACACCAGAAGGAATCTGATCCCATTACAGATGGTTGTGAGCCACCACGTGGTTGCTGGGAATTGAACTCAGGACCTCTGGAAGAGCAGTCAATGCTCTTAATCGCTGAGCCATCTCTCCAGTCCCCGCTTCTTAAGAACATTAAGATTATTCCCAAACATATGGGGAAAAAGGAACAAGACAAAGAAATGTTCCCAAGGGAGGCCTGACTAAGCCTCCCAATCCTTTGGGTAATTCTAGTGAAGGGCAGGGAAATTGTGCTAAATGGGTTATTTTTGCTCTTCTCTCTTATTCTCAAAAAATTTCCCTCTGTCGTAAAGGCTGGACCATGTTTAGAATCAGGTTTCATCTCCAGCATGTCTCTCCATGTTTGTGTGTGTGTGTGTGTGTGTGTGTGTGTGTGTGTACTGAGTCAGCATAGCATCTCATAATCACTTAAGGAAGTGTCAAATGGTCAGATTTGAACTGGAGTCCATAGAGATGAGGGTAGTGAGGTGGGAATGAGAGCTTTGTCCCATGGTGCCACCAGAGTTTGAAATAAAAGTCCCAGAAAGGAGAGGAAAAGTCCCAGCCAAACCAAACTGGCATGACCTTGTGTTATCATAATGCCAGAGGCCAACATGTTTTGACCCCTGCCTGCACCTCTAGTACAGTCCTTTCAGGAACAATTAGGCTTCAGAGACACGTCCTTCCTCCCTCAGAATGACTAAGGCCTCTTTAAACCTCATGGTTGGTTAATCAGTAACGGAGAGTTTTTGACAAACAAAGTAGAGCAAGCCAAGAAATAAGGGTGGCTAAAAATTAGCTTGGAAAAGTTGTATTTCTTGCAAATACAGGATCTGGTACTGCTTTTGAATAGGAGCATGAGTGTGTGGTGGAGAATTCATGAAACAGGCCTACTGGGGAAGCCTGTGTGTATCAAGATTCTTCTTGAGACCCTCCTCCTTCAGCCATGCTGAGGGACAAAGACCTTCATCATCTCAGCAAAGGCCCCAGTCCTGTGCCGTGGCTGGGGTGGGACACGTGTAAGTGTGGTGGGGATGTCCTGGCTAGTGCAAGCAGTTGCTATAGACCCCGGAGAGGAGAGGATGGAAGATCCTAGAGGCTGGGATCTGGACCAGGAAGAGGATTCCCAGAGCCTTGGCCATCTTGAAGACTGTACAGCAAGGTCAGGGTTGGCTGGTGTTCCCCTGGGGCCTGGAAGCGTCAAGCAGGGAGCAGCTGAAAGACACACCTGCAGGTTGATCGATGTGGATAAATCCTGGGTCCTTTTGTGTGTGTGGGGGGGGGGGGAGGGTTGCACAGAGTGAGACAGCGTCTCACTACATTCCAGGCTGCCCTTGAGCTCACTGCTGACTGACCTTGGACTCTTCGCTATCATGCTCCTGAGTGCTGGGGTTACGGACACGCACCACCATGCCTGCCTGGTCCAAGGGCCACCAGTTTTTAAAACAACAACAACAACAACAACAACGACAGATCCTGAAGCAGAAGGAATGTCAGTTTTCTTCCCACATTGTTATCGGACCCCAGCCTCCTTGTGGCAGGGGCCAAATCGCTTCCTCCTACAGTGAATCCAGGATGTGTTCTCTGTCCAACATTTAGGGAAGAGGGCGGGCCTCACTCCTGTTCTTCCTCCTCAGAAGCAACACCACTGACACTCTCAAGAACGTAATTCACCACGTGCCTTCCTCAGCCTCTGCTCAGCCTGTACATTGCCAGCAGACTCTGCTTCCTGTCCAAGCCTGGGGGTACAGATGGCCCTGGCCTCAGAACACTGTCACTTGGGAGTGCTGGGAGGCAGAGGGTCGATTTTGTTGACTCCTGTCTTTCCTTCTGCACGAACAGAATTGGCACTCAATAAATATTTATTGAGTAAATGATGAATAAAGAATGAAAAGATCCAGGCTCTGGATGTAACTCAGAGATGGAGTATTTTCATAGCATGTGTGAGGGCCCAGCAAAAAACAAAACAAACAAACAAACAAACAAACAAAAAACCAAAACAAGAAAGACAATTCAAGCTTCCCATGGAAAGGTTTAAGGGGTCACATACAGAGGAATATGTTCGTACTAGGGTTCAGACCTATAAGGGAGTCTGTAATCCTAGCTACTGTGGAAGCTGAGGCAGGGGGATTGAGAATCCAAGCCTGTCTGGAGCCTGTCTTCTCAAAACATAATAAGAGTTGGATCTGTAATTCTGTGGTAGACTAATTGCTTAGCGTGTGAGGCCCTAGGTTCAACTCCCAGTGATGGGGTGCAGTGTGTATGGGGTTGGGGTTGGGGTAAATGGGGTCAAGGATGGACATAGTCATACGAAAACATGCCTACAACGCATCAGGCTTTTAAGATTTGTGAACTCATTATAACCTTATGAGGTCAGGTGACCTTTTTTTTTCCCAAGATCACATGACTGGATTTTTTTTTTCCTTCAAGGTGATGTGACTGGTAAGAAGCAAAGCTGGGAGTTCCCCCAGGCACTCTGATTAGACACCCAAGTTGTTCTGGGTGACCCCGAGCCCGCTTGTAAAGGGAAGTGTCTGAGTAACCGTTTTCTATGCTTAGTAGCATGAGGAATTCGAACACAGAGCAGCGCTGGGCACTTAGCCAGGGGAGGGGACAGGAGAAAGGAGGAAAGGACTCTGTAGTGTGACGCCTTCCAGTGGTTCTCAACCTTCCTGACGCTGCCACCCTTTAATACGGCGGCTCACATGGTGATGACCCCAAGTACAAAATTCTTTCATTGCTCCTTCATAACTGTAACTTGCCTACTGTTATGAATCATAAAGTAGATATTTTTGGAAACAGAGGGCTGCCAAAGTGGTCTCGACCCACAGGTTGAGAACCACTGCTTTAGACCTTTGAACTGAAGGAAAGCAGTCTGCTTCCTTATTAAACCCAAGCTTCCCTCTGACTTTGGGGCTCAGAAACGGGACCCATATCAAAGAGTGAAACAAGGGGGGTATGCTTGTGTCCTCTTATCTGGAGATCCTTGGAAAGGCTGAAAACAATAATTTTTTCTTTAAAGGGGGTGGCAATGTCAAAATGTCATTTCAGGGAGGCCAGGGAGATGGTTCAGCAGATACGAGCACTTACTGCTTTTCCAGAGGACCCAGGTTCATTTTCCAGCACCCATACAGCAACTTACAACCCTCTGTAAGTCCAGTTCCAGGAGATCCAACGCCCTCTTGCGGTCTCCTCCCGCATCAGGCAAGCATATGGTGTGTAGAAATACATACAGATACTTACACACATATAATAAATGTAAGTCTTTTTTAGAACTATCATTTCAGGCTGGAGAGGTGGCTCAGCAGTTTAGAGCACTGGCTGGTCTTCCAGAGGCCCTGGGTTCAATTCCCAGCACCCACATGGCAGCTCACATTGCCTATAACTTCAGCTCCAAGCGATCTGACGTCCTCTTCTGCACTCCACAGGCACCAAGGCACGAGAGTGCTGCACAGACATACAGGCAGGCAAAACACCCAGACACAGGAAATTAAGATAAAAACTTTCAGGATGTCATTTCATTGAACCAGCCATGCCAACATGTCACCATGCCCACCATCATGAAAAAAATCCAGTTAAGGCAGGTAGTATGATGCACCTTTGATCTCAGCACTAGGGAGGCAGGGATCTCTGAGTTCAAGGCCAGCCTGGTCTACAAAGCAATTTCCAGGACAGCCAGGGCTACACAGAAACTCTGTCTCAAAGCACCCTCCCCCACAAGAAAATTAAATAAAAATAATTTTGATAGAAAAACTGAGTGTCCAGAAAACTTTACAATAAAAATACCACCACCAGCAGTTGAGGTTTTATACAAGGAAAACTAGATAATGCTAATTATTCTGACTTTTAACTAAATAAGTTCTTGTGTATATTTTTGACAGATGTTTATAGAATAACTATTCTTTTTCAAAAGATTTATTTATGTTTCTAACCAATGAACTGTCACTCCAGCTATTTTTTTCAAAAATATTTTTATTTATGTGTCTGTGTGAATGTATGTCACCTGTGTATGGGTGCTGGGAATTGAACCTGGGTCCTCAGGAAGAGCAGCAAGAGTTCTTAACCACTGGGCTCTCTCTCCAGCCCAGAGTGTACTTACTCAATTGAAAACCAGAGAGGAGCCAGGCATGGTGGTCCTCACCTGTGATCCCAGAGCCCAGGAAGCTGAGGCAGGAGGATAATAAATCTGAGGCCAGCCTAAACTTATGCAGGTCAGCTTGGTCTACCTCTTGAGTCTCAAATAACAACATCTCCACCCCACAAACCCCAAAATACTAAACAACTGAAACAAACCAAAACCTCCACCAACCAATCAGGACGTAGTTGAAGACTGGCTTACTGAGCTAGAGTGTGTCTGTGGCCCTGGGTTTGATCCCTAATATCAAATAATCAGACAAACACAGGAGAGTGTAGCTGATTTCCTATGATACTTGGTGAGTCTCTGTTGTAATCTCTGGGATGGCTTGTGGCTAGAATTCCTTGAATCTTGTAAACAGCTTTCTCAGCCTGCCTTATGCTGTTCTCTCTTTGAGGGGGAAGCAAGAGTTTCCAAGCATCCCATCTTCCAGCCCCATTCTCCAAGCTGCGCAGGGAAACACAGTACAAGGCAAAAACAGACAAGCTTCTATTCTTTTCCCTATAGACTAGCTGGACTCATTTCCAGTGTGCTGTCAGAGAGAACCTGGAATGGAGTCTTGGCGGCTCACTAGCTCTGTGACCTCAGCTAGTCACCATCTGTCTCACCTAGCTCTCTGTTTATCATGTGATTAACCAGACATCAGAAGCTGGACAAGGGGGGCCATCATCATATCCAACCTCACCCGGTGTGGCCCCCTTTCTGTTCTCTCCCTCGGAGGGACAGCCCCACCGGTGTAAAGGGGCAAGCCTGCAGCTGCTACAATCAAGTCTGGAACAGCTAGGAGACACACAGCGCTGCTCTGCACGGCTCTCGGCTGTCCCGACAGGTCACTCGTCACTTTTCTCCTTGAAGAAGGACAGTAGGTCTTGTCTTTAGAAACACTGCCCAAACCAAGTGTGATGTTAATCCCAGCTCAGAGGAAGCAAAGGGAAGAACATCAGGGGTTCAAGGCCCGCTTAGGCTACAGAGAGCCTGTCTTAAACAAACAAGCAAAGGAATTAAAAAAAATTTTTTTAAATAGCAATGGGGCTGCAGAGATGACTTAGAGATAGATAAGGGTGAGTGCTACATTTTCAGAGGACCCGGGTTCAGTTCCCAGCGCCCACATGGCAGCTCACAACTGTCCGTGCAACTCCAGGATCCAACACCCTCACACAGACATACATGCAGACAAAATACCAATGCACACAAAATAAAAATAAACTATTAAAAGACAGCGAGCGACAGGTAGTTCTCTGAGTTCAAGGCCAGCAGCGTCTTATCCCCTGAGGCTGAAGCAGTTGTGAGCATCCCCAACTGAAAATACAGAATTCGTCAGTTCCTTCGTTGCTGTAAGATTTTTTTTTTTTTTTTTTAAAGGAAAAGGAAGTCCGGAAACTGCTTTAAAGAAAGCTTTATTTACCACATACATCTCAAGAATGTACTGTAAATGCAGCGAGATCTAAAAAGCTTTTCCAACCCGAAGCTAAAAACTAAACTAGTAGCATGTCTAAAACTTTAAAACTTTTAAAAACATTTATATTAGTTTGTTCTTAATCCTAAAAAAAAAAAAAAAAATTCACATTTCAAGTTATAAACTTACCTCAGTAGTGTACATGAAATGGTTGAGAAACAGTAGGGTAGGCGGGACCACAGACAGCAAGGTCACTGATGCTTAACCGGCTGCCACCAATGCTTGTTTTTAAGGTAGTTGCCACATTAAGATAGTGCATTTTTACTTTTATTATTATTATTAGGTTTTTTTGTTTTGTTTTGTTTGCAAATGTTTTCCCGGCACTTGTAAAATACACTAAGAACATGGGGTCAGTGTTCCATCTGAGGACCTTTGTGACTGTCCTTGGCACATCTTTCCCACAAGTCAAGGGAGGATGACCTGATAGGAGTTGCCTTTTCTGGAGTCACTCATCCCAACATGTCCTCCGTGTGGGTGCAACTTCCTGGGTGAATCCTCACATTGCATAGCTACTTTACGCCTTTCAGCCAGGATAGAGAGGAATGTTTCAAGGCCTTGGCAGGCACTCAGCGATTTTATAGACTAGTTCAATAAATATTCCTTATATATAAAAATTCATCTCCTCAAGAGAAGGGGAAAAAAGAAGACATTTGGGAATCTCTTAATTTAAAAGAGGAAAAAAAATTAAACAGCTACCTAAAAGCAATGGCTAAGGGCATGATCCTAGTATTAATCCACAAATAAGAGTTAGACCCATTAGCCAAACTCTGGTGGGAAGAAAGATTTGATGGTCTCTGTTATGTCATAAAATACAACTGTCTATCTTACTGTGCACCTGCTTGCACACCTCACGTCCTTGATCGAGCCTTTTAAAAAGATGCGAGCTGATGTAATTCATAAAACAGATGATGATATTAGCACTTTACTGTATTTTACATTCACTCTGCCAAAGGGAAGCCTTTAAACGGGCAGAGAACACCGCTTCTGTTTACTCATGTCTTGCAAAAGCAGCAAACATTTTTAATAATATTGAAATCAAACAGCTGCGTTTCGCATTACACTACACACCATGAGCTTTGGCAACACAAAAAGGACTACAAGCAAGCATCGGAAGTTATTTACACACACCCCCTTTGACTCCTACAGGTCTCTCCTCCTCCTCCGGGATGCTTGTGCCCCATGTTCATCTACCAAACGCAGGGCAACCTGGGGGTGGAGGGGAGCCTGGTTCAACCAATATAATGCTTCCAACACCCCTGGTGACAGCAGACACCCTGCAAGACACACAAGAAGGCAGCTAGAGGCTTAACTTCCTGTTGGCAAATCTTGACGGTCCTGCCTGTGATCACATACATTCTTCGTCTCTAAAAACTCAAGACTTCAAAAAAAAAAAAAAAAAAATCAAAGCATTAGAAAGTTAAAGTTTCATACTGAACAGTTAAATAGCTATGCAAAGATGCCTTACAAAAACATGGTAAAATCTTGTCCTTACATGTATCCTGCTACTGAAAACACATAATAGAAGGTAATATCTCCTCCCCAAACGAACTAAAAAACAAAAGACCCCAACAAAGTCCCAGCAAGAAGTATAAAAGGCATCAGTTGGCTTCTTTATCAGAATTATCCAATTTTCTTAGGGATGCCAAACTTCAAAGTTGCACTGGAGATAGAGAAGGAGGTGGGGGGGGGGAAAGGGGAGCGGGGAAAGGGAGAGGGGAGGGGGGAGGGTGAAACAGTTAACAAAGACGCAGGGTAATGGGGGCAGGTGAGAGCGCTCCAGTATTGGGACCCTGACTGTGACGAGTCTTTTCCATGTTGACTTAAAGACAGATTGTTAACAAAATAAAATGAAACAAAACAACCCCCAAACCAGAAAGCATGATGAGAATACATGGCAATATTGTCAACCCTTAATGCCAGTGGAAATACAGCAGAGATTTTTTTTACTCATTTTGAAATTGCACTTTCCAGCATCACCTTTGAAAATAAGGTTTTACGTAGCATTTCAAAGCACTACAGTTTGTATCTTTAAATATTGAATATAGTTTTTAAAATAGTTCCCTAGATGCTCGGATGTGCTTTTTTTTTTAATATATATATAGCTGATATATTTTTGAAAGGTTCTACAAAATAGAAATCTCTGGAGTGCAGAAGTTAAGAAAATAACCTTCATACTGAAAATATATCCTTAAAAAAACAAAACCAAACCTCTGTACAAACGCAGTTGAGAGTATAAATTTTAAAAGATGGTATTAAGGCGTAAGGCGTTGCAAGTCTCTTAGAAATGTATGAACGCGGGCCTGCTAAGTTGAAAAGTCTTTTAAAAAAAAAAAAAAAGAGTGAAAACTTCATGGATATAAAATATTTCAGTGTGATATTCGACAACATTCTTCACTTGCAGGTTTCGCACGTGTGCCAATCCAACACGTTCTTCTTCATAAATAATAAAGTGTTCCTTCAGTGGTGTTTGGTGGCTTGCCTTGGCTCTGGTCCCGGGTCTCAGTAAGTCTGGTAGACGTCGTGGATGGGCACCTGGAGAGCAGCGGGGAAGGCCTGAGGTATGTAGCCGGCGTAGCCCCCGTACACGGCGGCCGCGGCGTTCTTCTGTAGTGTGGCGATCGTGGCAGTGGCCGGAGCAGCGAAGGGGACGTAGCTGGCCCCGTAGATGCCGGCGGTGGGAATTCTCTGAACATTTGGTGCCACGGTGTACACAGGAGTTATTGGACGGCCCTGAGAGGGAGAGAGAAAAATCCTTCCTGAGCGCGCATGGGCAGGTTCATCATCTCCTCGAACAAGAGCACCCAGCGGGGAGGGAGAGAAGATGAGAAGGAGAAGGCTGAGCAGGGGGGAGGGGGGGGGAAGATGAGCACCCCGGGGGGAGGAGGGGGAGAAGATGAGCACCCCAGGGGGGAAGAGGGGAAAGATGAGCACCCCCAGGAGAGGGAGAAAAGATGGGGGGGTGCGGGTAGAAGAGGTCTAGGTAGGGAAGCAGAAAGGAGAGTGCCATTTGCTGAAGCAGGAGATTAGACAGAGCAAAATGTCATCTTCGAGGGACTTGACGTGTTCAGATTCAACCTTCAGACCTGTGTCAAAGGGGGAGGCTGTAACTCGCTGGGATCTTCTATTGGCCATTGCATTCGGACAGTTCACAAAGAGAGGTAATGCGGGGGAGAGGGGGTGCTGGGGATCTACCCTAAGAACACCAATTCTAACCCTTCCTGGGATGACCCTCCTTCTGTTTAAAAGTGCAATACAGCAAGTTTCCATAACTAATGGCGGGGAGCAAGACTGTGAGGGTCAACATTTATCTAAGGGTTTGCCGTGGATTTAGGGTAAAAATAAAACACCACACAGTGAATAAAGCACTTGGTGTCCTTATGTTCCACAGAATGACCTGAACCCAGTGCTGGTTCCTTCTCTGAGCCTTGCCCTACCTTCAGAATTTGTGATCTAGGATACAGGAAACGGAAAATTCCATTTAAAAAGCAAGCTCCTCCTAGGTTTTCCTTTTCAGTGTTGTAGAATGAACCTAGGACACCTCTTCCATACTAGGCAAATGAGCAATACAGCTCTCTCCTGCTTTATTATTATTATTATTATTATTATTATTATTATTATTATTATTATCATTTAACCTTTTATTCCAGGATAGGATCTAAGTCATCCAGACTAGCATTGAACTTGCTCTGTAGCCCAGGCAAGCCTTGAACTTTCATTCCTCCTGCTTTGGCCTCCCAAGTAACTCGGATTACAGGCCTGTGCCACCAGGTACAGCTGCTTCCTCGATTCCCCACCCCCACCCCCACTGTTTTGAGACAGGGTTTCCGTGGAGCAGTCTGACCTCCAATGAACTGTATCTCAAAGATGATTCTCAAGTCCTGATCTCCCGGCCTCCACCTCCCCAGTACTGGAATTCCTAGATTCTTATAACAGAGCTAGTTATCTCTATCATAATATCTAGAAATCAGACTCACAAAATTATGTTCAAAAGAACTTCTAGTTTAAGAATCTTTTTTCTAACTGTAATGAAAATAGCCACAGTAATGATCACAAGCCTAACCAAGAGACTCTGGTCTTCCAGGCACTGATCTTAATGGCTTGTCTGAATGACTTTATTAAGTCATCAAAACCCTTAGTCAAGGCCTAGTGTGGTGGTGCACACCTTTAATTCAAACTCAGGAGGCAGAGGCAGGCAGATTTCTGTGCATTCCAGGCAAGCCTGGTCTATATAGTTGTGTGTTGAAGCCAACCAGGGCTACATAGTAACACTGTCTCAGATCCTCCGAAAGAGCAGTACATACTCCCAACTGCTGAGCCAGCTCTCCAACCCTCTACACTTAAATTTTATACACTGTGAGACAGTTTTAAAAATTATTTTTAAGAGGTCTTGAGTTGTGGGGTGTGTCGGAGCTATATCTTTCCACCCCAT
This sequence comes from Peromyscus aztecus, assembly GCA_902168405.1. Taxonomy (NCBI): domain Eukaryota; kingdom Metazoa; phylum Chordata; class Mammalia; order Rodentia; family Cricetidae; genus Peromyscus; species Peromyscus aztecus. The sequence continues at coordinate 10,365 of CABHPQ010158868.1, forward strand.
CTCAAAAACAAAACATAACAAACAAAAAGGCCCTAATTGAAACAAATTACTTAGTAACATGCTGATGTGTGAATGATTCCAACTGGTTTAACCCTTTCTGAATCAAGCAGTCAAGACTTAGATTAGAGTAGGCAAGGGCAGGTGATTCAGATGCCCGGCCATCCAAAAATCATTGAGATACTTGTACAAAAACATGGATCCTAGAACCCCAGTCCCACTTAAATGACAGGCAATCTCTGGGACTCTAGGACAGACAGGAATTTCTGCTGTTCAAAGATCACATCATGAATGCTTCTCGCTCAGAGTTGAGAGAGAGACCTGGGGCATTCCCACTTACAATTTACTTATTTAGAAAGAAATAGTTTTCAGATTTTTCTTTTCCTGCTCAGCAGATGCCTTCCCCATGTACTGCACAATGAAGATACTTAGGCCTGGAGGGCAGCTTTCCAAGAAAGAACAAACTGGCAGTCCTGTGCCATAGAATATTGTATTGATGAGAGGCACAGGAGAGGGTATTTGGATAGGTGGAGGGGAGACAGAAGAGATGAGGGGAAGGAGAGTCAGCGATGATGAGCTAACTGGGGTCAAAGGGCAAAAAGACAAAAAGACAAGGTGAGTTTGGAAAGAGAGGGCAACCACAGTGTGAGACATTGCTGGAGGGGAGGAGGATTTTCCGTATCTACTCCGTTTTTTAAAAAATCTCATGAATTGCTGGGCTGTGGCGGTGCATGCGCCTTTAGTCCCAGCACTTGGGAGACAGAGGCAGTTAAATCTCTGTGAGTTCAAGGCCAGCCTGGTCTACAGAGCAAGTTCTAGGACATCTAGGGCTACACACAGAAAAACTCTATCTTGGAAAAAAAAATCTCATGAATTACATGCTCATATAGACATATGTTGTGCCTATGTGTGTGTGCGCGGTGTGTGTGTGTGTGGGGGGGTAGGTTGTGCATCACAGGGCACAGGTAGAGGGGGGTCAGAGCTATCTCTCTCTTCCACCATGTGGGTCCTGGGGATTAAATTCAGGCCATGAGGTTTGGAAGGCAGCACTTTTAGCTGCTGAGCCATACTGGTCCCATATATATATTTTAAATAATAAACATAAAAAAATCTTCCTAGAGCTAAACATTTCTTTCCTGTTATTTCACATTAAATATTTTCAAAATATCATTGCCCAGAGTATAGTCTCAGTACTAAATACTAATGAGTCTACGACCGAGAAAGGCTCCTATGTAAAGACGGTGGCCACGGCAAGAACGCTACCTGGAAAGGTGGCGGTGTAGACACCGCAGGAATGACAGCAGCATGGGCAGCAGCTGCAGCGGCTGCAGCGGCGGCAGCAGTGGCGGGGTCAGGTTGCACAGCAATGGGGCTGATCATGTGTTCCATTGTGTGGATCTTGCCGTCTTCGATGATTTTAGGGGCTGGGGCTGCCTGGAACATGGAGTACTGGGCACCGATGGCGGGGATGGCCACTGCAAGAGAGGCAGGCAGAAGACAGGTTTGTCACTCAACATCACCGAGTGTCACCGAGGAGGATCCTTCACTGGCTGGTATTTCTTTTAAGATCCCGGTTCACGGTCCTGCACCTCTGCACATTCACCCTGCTCTGCTTGGCTCGGCACCACGTCGGGATGGAGTTTCTCCACAGATCACCGTGCAAGGAACATTCATTCAGAGTGAGGCCTCAGCACTGACATTTCCTAACAAGTGTGAGTGAGTGTAAGGTTTGCTGATTCTCGCTCACGTTACTCACCACAAAGCCCTTTGCGTTTTCACAATGTTTTAAGAAGCAGGTTGAGCCAGGCGTTGGTGGCGCACGCCTTTAATCCCAGCACTCGGGAGGCAGAGCCAGGCGGATCTCTGTGAGTTCGAGGCCAGCCTGGGCTACCAAGTGAGCTCCAGGAGAGGCGCAAAGCTACACAGAGAAACCCTGTCTCAGAAAACCAAAAAACTCACAAAAAAAAAAAAAAAAAAAAAAAAAAAAAAGAAGCAGGTTGAGGGGAGAGATCGTTCTGACAGCTTGGAGATGCGAGTACATCCTCCCTACCTTTTGTTTCACGCTAGTATTATGGATCTAATTGGGGGGGGGTGTGGAGTAGGAAATGGATAAACCCCCAATGTGCTAGTATCCATTTATAGTGGTGAAGCGGCGGGTAATTGGTTTTTCACTCGAACCTGCCAACTCAAATAATCTCTGTGAGTCGAGTCCAAAGGAACGGCTTCAAGCAGAGATTCAAACAGATAGAGTTACTGAGTGTCAGTGTGCAATATCAAGAGATCAAAGGGAGGAGATGCTAGCCCCGATTTGGGGGAAGCTTGTGTACGTGCATGCTGGGTGTGCTGAAAGAGCAAGCAGGAACACGGAATGTACACAGAAGGAGTCCTTTCATTTCTGTTTCCTCTCCAGCTGTAAGCTCGTTTATTCTACAAAGATGGGTATGGTCAAAGGTAAAGAGACAAAATGGCCAGAAGATAAACAATGACTTGGCCATTCAATTAAAAAAAAAAATCTAAAATCTTAACCAAATATCTTTACCTGCCTTCCCAACCAGATCTCCACCAGTCCTGTGCCCAAACACGTCAGCACGGCCCTGGTGTCTCTCAGGACAAAAATGTAACTTCACATGATATGAAAGGGATGTGGTACAGATAGATACGCTACTGGTTGAAGTCACGTGGGGGCTGTACAGAATAACTGCACTGTTCTGGCTACCGTCCCACAGAACTCTCTACGCCAGGACACAGGACCTCACATGGCTAAAGACTGTTCAGTGCCAAGGGCACTTCTAAGGCAAGGCTGGAAGCCACTGTATTGCAAAGACAGAAGGCCCGTTTCCCCAGTTACCGCTGAATTCCTTCAACACTTCAACTTGAAACCTATGTTCCAAACATACCAATTGCTTGCCTCTAACCTGGGAAAAGAAGTATGCAACCAGCAAAGGAGCAGGTGACCTCTGAAAGCTTTCCCTCCCTCCTACCTTCAGTGAGGCCAAGAGGCCAGGGAGAAATTCATTCTGGTTATCCATAGAAGAAACTCTCCACAGGTTCAGAGGTTAGCGTATGGAGATTCTGCGTACAATGGGTCTCCCAAACTCACTAAACACAGCTGAAGCTTATCCTTCCTCCCAGTGGGTGACCAAGGGGCCAACAATGTTGGTCAATAAGTTTGTGAGGCCTGGTGGTCAAAGCAAAGGTCCAGGCCCCCGGCTCACTGGATTGAGCAGCTCCACTTTAAATCTATGGATCCAGTTATAAAACCCTTCACCTCTGCCTTGTCTGTAAGTGCTGGCGTCTGTCCGACCAAGGCAGGAATACTGCGATCATTTGCTCTGGAAAAGAAGTTTCTACTTTCTCTGAGAACTGCTGAGACCCTGCCCTCTGCTCTCTGGTGGCTGAAGTACAGATGGGACACAGCTCAGTGATGGAGTGTTTACACACATTCACAAGAAAAAGACAGCTCTAGGTGACAGAAGAAGCGGGGGGGGGGGGGGTTCACTCCCTTCCACCTTTCCTCACCTCTCTTGACTCTGCCCTGCTTGGTCACAGACAGAGAAACAGCCAGACAGGTGTTTTTGTCCCTGACAACTTAATATGAATGAGGCCCGAACTAGACCATTCCCCTAAATTCTGGAAGGTCGGGGCGTACGGGGGGGGGGCGGGAGGCATGATACATAGACTTTCTTCTTTTTTTTTTTTTTTGCAGAAGGGGAGAAGAATCCACGTGCAGATGATGGGTTTAAGAGCCAGGAAGACTGGATGGGTTGGGGTTCAGGGCCAAAGGATGCATTTGCCCTGGTTTATACTGACCTGTGCCAGGTTTAATGGCAACTGGGTTGACAGTAGAGATTTCCAAATTTGGCACAAGCTCATATCCTTTTTCTTGCTGTTTGCCTTTGCCTTCGTGATATCGGCTATATATACCACGGCCAGCAGAGTATCCTCCGAGGTAGGAACCCCTGGGCCCCGGGGCTCTGTTTCCAGCTGCACCTCGTCCTCGGCCTCTTATGCTGCCTGCTTATAATACAACACAAAAAAAGCATGAGCCAGCAACAGGGACGGTCCGGGGGGGCCTGTGGCCTGCCCTCTGTCTAAGTGGCAGGTGGCCACAACTCCGGCCTGACTGGGCTAATAAGATGCTTCTGGCATTCCATTTTTGGTATACTCCATCGTTCTAATCTGCCTGCTTAGTGCAAGGTGAGTTCCCAGGGTTGTAATGGCAACTTCAGCGACAGAGCGTAAAAAAGTTAGATCTGGAAAGGGATCTGCCTGCCTCCTTCCTTGTTTCGGGCTGAAGAGAAAAGGCAGAGCCTGTGAACAGACAGCGGGGGCCCTTGAACCTAGGCTATGTTTTTCTAGTGTGTCATGCTTGGTCCTCTGTCCTCAGCGATCTTAAGGAACCACGACTTCGCCAACCAACGCCTTAAGATACAGCTTCAGAAGCGGTAACCCAGGCCGCCCTCAGACGGGGAATCCTCTTCCCTCACCCTGCCACCACCACGCCGGAGCTCAGAAGCAGACTTTAACTTAAGCTACAAGGGATAGGCAGAGCTGCTCCACATGGGTTAGGCCATAGCAAGGGACAAAGTGTCCCGGTGATTTGACTGATCGCCCAGAGGGGTGTTTCTCTCGATACCACAATAGTGACTGTGAGTCAGCACTTAGAACCTCAACCCCAGCGGGGAGGACCTAGTAAACTGCTGCCATGCTCAATCTGACACCCCTGCCTATGGGGGCTGGACACCCAGGGGGCCCCTCAAGAGAAGAGTCTCCACTAACTTTTTACGAAGTAGTCCCTGTTGGGCCCGATGAGCGCGTTGTAGGGGTAGCCATAGTAGGCCAACGTGTAGGGGTCACAGGAGTACACGTAGCTGGGCTGCTGGGCTACCGCCTCCGCTGAGCCTCCACCGCCCTTGGCTGCCTTCTGGTAGCGGGAGTACTGCTCCTTGTCCACAGGCTTGGCCAGCGTGACCTCCAAGCAGGAGCCCTCCAGCTCTGTGCCATTGAGGTTGTTCATGGCGTGCACGGCGTCCTCGCGGCTAGTGAAGTGCACGAAGGCGTAATCGCGGATCTTCTTGACCCGCTCCACGCAGCCTGGGTTGAACTGGCCGAAGCTCCTCTTGATGGTCTCCTCAGTGGTCTCGATCATGAGGTTGCGCACGTAGAGGATCTTCACTGTCTGCATCACGTCCTCGTCCACGTCGATCTCCGGCTCGGCCCAATCCACGGCGATCTGGTGGCCCCACAGTTGGATGCGGCCCGGCATGAGCTTGCGGCGCGCCATGGCTGCGGCGCGATGGCTCTCATACTCCACGAAGGCGAAGCCTCGGTTTTTCATCTTGTCTGCCGCGCTGGCGTACACGATCACGTTGAGCACGCCCTCGGTGACCTTGGCGATCTCCTCCAGGATCTCCCCTCGCTTCTTCATCTTGGGGATGCCACCGATGAAGAGGCGGCAGTTGTCCACGCTGCAGCAGACGCCCAGCAGGCGGCCCGGGCGAATCTCATAGTTGTTGAGCTCACGAACAGCTCGCTTGGCTTCGTTCTTGTGGCAGTACATGACGAAGGCGTAGCCGCGGTTCTTGCCGTCGAAATCCATCATGAGTCGCAGCTCGTAGATGCGACCCACCGTCTCAAACACAGGCACCAGCTCATCTTCATACACATCCCGCGGGATCTTGCCCACGAAGACCTCGCAGCCTCGCTGGGGATGCGGGCCCTCCCAGCCCGGTGGGGGTCCACCATACTTGCGCTGCCCGTTCTCCTGTACCATGCTGTAGCCGGTGCGCTCCATCAGTGCCAACAGGGCAGCCTCATTGGGCGCGCCCGCCACGCCCTCTGGCACCTTGGAGGAAGATCCCACTGTTGGGTCGCTGTTCATGGCTGTGGTGGAATCCTCCGCGGTCATGCTGTCAAAGGCATCCACGGCTGGCAGAAACCTGCAAAAAGAGAAAGGGGGAGTGTGAGTCGGGAACCAGGCAAGGACTGGGTCCTTTTGTTTCTGCTCACACTCTTCGATGAGGCATGCTTGTGAACAGGCAGGTCATGGGGTGCTGAACTGAGATATTAGATGGAGGAGGCCGCTGTGGAAATGCAGGTGGTTTTAAAATAGTCAAGCTGTGAGAACCTGCTGTCATCTTAGGGGGAAATCCTAGTTCTTGCAGCAAGCAAGCAATGACTTTTTCTTTCACCCCGGCACTACCAACTCTGATTTCATTTCGCTATATACTTTGCAAATCTCATTTATTTCTTTGGTGTACGCAGTCTTTTTATTTATTTTTTCAAAGGCAGACCTTTTCACTGTACTAATGACATCCTGAAACTGAATGACATAATCATCCCCCACTGTGGTGCGGGAGTTGTTGGGGGTGGAACCTAGGGCTTTGGGCGTACTAGGCAAGCATTCTACCACTGAACTATATGTCTCCAGACCTGGAGCAATGTGATTATTAGAGGAAACTTCAAGGTGATGTTTTCCTACAAGGTGGTCACTGAGCTGTGTGTACTGAAGTTTTCAACAGGAAATGGGATGGTTCCGCTGCTGTGGAGTTGGCCTAGTAACTGGTCAGGCTTTTACAATATTCAGGCAAAATCTTGGTATGAATCATTCGCAGATTTGGACTCAGTCCATAAAGAGTCAGGTTAACTCAGGAAGCTGTGGAGCAATATTTCTATGGGAAAAGACACCACGGGTTTCAAAGAACTGTCTGTCATCTATCTGTGTTCTTAGTTCATCTTCTCAGCCTTTGTACACAGTAACTGACATTCATCTCAGCTTGCTTGTGGGCCAAGAGACTCAAACGTTGTGTAAATTGCTCCAGTTCACACAGGAACCTAGGTGTTTGGCTCCAGATTCCATAGTCTTTCTTCACTACTGTGCTGTGCAAAACAACATTTATTTATTTAGGCAGGGTCTCACTCATGCTAGCCTTAGATGACCTGGAACTCATTCTATAGCCTGGGCAGGTTGGGATTTCATGGCAATTCTACCCCAGCCTCCTGAGTGCTGGGATTGCAGATGTGAACCATCAACCAAGCCCAACTTCTGGTTTTATTTTGTTCTGTGTTAAAGAGCAAGTCTTCATAAGTAGCTAAGTGTAGCCTTGAACTCACAACCTTCCTGCCTCAGCCTCCCGAGTTCTGGGAATATAGGTAAGAGCAACCACACCTGACTCAATACAGTTTTGGAAGAGATGATAGGAAAGCTGTCACTAGCCACCTGTGACTAATAGAGCTTAAATTGGGGTAAGAAACTAAATTAAAATTTTTACTTAAATTAAGTAGCTATGGGCGGCAGTGAGCTGAATGGTGTCTACCGTCATTCAGAGAGCATAGTGTAATGATGCCATTAAGAGTTGCATACAGGGCTGGAGAGATGGCTCAGCGGTTAAGAGCACTGGATGTTCTTCCAGAGGTCCTGAGTTCAATTCCCAGCACCCACATGGTGGCTCACAACCATCCGTAATGAGATCTGATGCCCTCTTCTGACCTGCAGGTGTATATGCAGACAGAACACTGTATACATAATAAATAAATAAATCTTAAAAAAAAAGAGTTGCATACAATGCCTGTGTAATGAAAAGGCTATGTAGCCCCGGCTATCCTGGAACTCACTTTGTAGACCAGGCTGGCCTCGAACTCATAGAGGTCAACCAGCCTCTGCTTCCCATGTGCTGGTATTAAAGGCATGTGTTATCACCACCAGCTCTGAATTAAAGGCATGTGTTATCACCACCAGCTCTGAATGAACTTTTAAACAGTGAAATCTATCTTGCTATTGGACAAATGAATTCTATAGAAAAGTCAAGAAATGGTTGGAGAGATGGCTCAGCAGTTAAAAGCACTGGCTGCTCTTCTAAAGGATCCATATTTGATTCTCAGCACCCATATGGCGGCTTACAACTGTTTATAGCTCCAGTTCTAGATCTAAAACCCCCTCTTCTGACCTCTGTGGGCACCAGGCATGCACAGGGTACACAGACATACATGCAGGCAAAACACCCATACACATAAAATAAAAAAACGATGAAAAAGAAAGAAGGGTCATAGCTAAGTGTCCCCCTAACGACAGTCACCATAAAACTTTCTCCACCTTTTTCCTGTTTTGTGGGCTACTGTCTGAGGCGTGGCTTCTTCCTCTTCGCTGCTTCATATTTTAGAAACATCCCAACACATTCTCATGCTTTGTAAAAATGTCCCTTTAATAATGATAGCCTAAGGTTTCATCATTGAACTAGAACCAGGAACACTGTTTATTTTTTTAAATGTTGAATTATGAATTGTGCATGAGACTATTCAGGGAAAATTCAAGATTAATTCAAGTGACTAAGGATGTACAGGCCACTGGACAGTGCTTGACTAGCAGGCGTGAGAGGCCCTAGGTACAATACCCAGTATCACAAATTTGAGGGGGGGGGGGAGAGAAGAAAGCTAAGTATGACGTCACACATCTGTAATTCCAATACTCACAATGCAGAGGCAAAAGGATTGTAGGTTTGAGGTCAACATATAGAATGAGACCTTGTCTCAAAAAGACAAAAAGAAAGAACCTCAAATCAGTTATACTGACACACAAATCAGAGATATGTGTTTGCAACTTAGCCAAAACAGCCCTCTTTTGGCTCATTTGCTCTAACAAGAGCCGTGGAATGTTCAGAGTTGGAGGGGGTCTCTGCAGTTGGGCGGCATGGTTGAGCCCTAGTTAACTCTCCCTGGTTGTTTGACTTAGGAGGACACTTAGCTATTGTATGAATCACTTTTCTTACCTGTAACTGGGAATCCTAATGATGGTATTAATTTAACCACAATCAATGAGCCAATATAGACTCGATACTATGGTGCCTTGAGTGAGAAATGTCCTCATAGTCTCAGTCCCCAGCTGGAGGTCTGTCTGCTGCAGTTTAGGGGGTGTGGCCTTGCTGGCGGAAGTATGCTGCTTCCTCCTGGGAAGGGCTTTGAGAGCTTAAGGTCTTGCCTTACTTCCTGTCTCCAATCTGCTTAGTGTTTACGGCTCAAGATGTGAGCTCCCAGCCTGCTGTTCCAGACTCCCAGACTGCTGCCTGCTGCCACACTGTCCCAGCCATCATGGATTCTAGCCCTCTGGAACTGTAAGCCCCCATTTTTTTTTTTTTCCAAGTTGCCTTGGTAATGTTATCACAGAAACAGAAAAGCAGCTAGTGCAGACACTTCCACCTGGTGTCCGGTTTGGCTTTGAACTCATATTCCTCCTGCCTCAGCCTCGTCAGGGCTGAGAGTCCACAGGCAGGCACCACACCATGCCCATCTTCAGTAAGGAACTTTGCCCTATGCCCAGAACACTGCGATAGCTCTCGAAATGAGATATCACCTCTGATTCAAATTCTGGTGAAAACTCAGACCAATTTTTATTTGAATTCTAGTAATTTTTAAAGGCATGTGTTCTCAGTTTGTTTGTGTGTTTGTTTGTTTGTTTGTTTGTTTGTTTTTTAATATCATTGAGGAACTAGTGAGATGGTTCAGTGGGTAAGGCATTTGGCACCAAGACTGACGACCTGAGTTTGATCCCTGGGGACCTATGTGGTAGAAGCCCAAACCCTGTGGGTTGTCCCCTAACCTCTGCACACACGCCCGCTCCCCTGCCTACACAAATAAATAAAGTCATAAAGAACTCAAAATCTGTTTTTGGATAGGGTTTCCTTCTATTTGTTTATCTTGTTTACTTTGTGCTTCCATGCTTGCGAGCTAGCCGACGGTGCCTTATCACAAAGGTTCCCCTAGTGTCCGTTTGCAGTGATACATTGATTCCTCCGATTTCAGTGAAGAAATTAACCAAAACTACACAGAGAAATCCTGTCGAGAGAGAGAGAGAGAGAGAGAGAGAGAGAGAGAGAGAG